>PVJN01031126.1:0-25097 GCA_004026805.1 Lasiurus borealis | reverse complement strand
TTATATAATAAATTACCAGCTATCATTATATTTCAGTTTTATTAGTAGCTCCTTACATACATACATATTTAAACTAACATGTAAAAATTTCCTCCCCTTAATTCTACCTGATCTTTTGGTGTTTTCCTTCTGCCAGTAATTTTCACATCATTTATCTATTTCCTCAATCTAAAAACTAGAGATTATTCAAAATGTACCTTTGTTTTCTATCCATATAAGGTGTCACTCAGTTCTGACAAATCTCCTCCTCTGATAGTTCTAAAATATTTTCATTTATGTTTCTCCACTAATACCATTTTAATTAGAATTATCCTCATCACTCCTTTAAATGACTGAAATCAATCAACAGACTCCAGCATCCATACTTCCTTTCTCCAATCCATTCTCATCTGTAGTTAAAATTAATTTTTATTTTTTTTAATTCTGATCTTGTCACCTACCCTATTCCTTAAATGGTTTACCATTATTTTATAAATATAGTCCTAACTCCTTAACCTTAGTCTTAAAGCCCATTCATAATATTATTTTCCTTGTCTTTCTTTTGTTTGTATGTGCTTCTTTCAATTTTTAGAAAATATCATGATACCTTTACCATGAGATATACCAGTACTGTGTTCACTCTGTCTGGAGTACTCTTTGCCTTCCTCTTCACTTAATTACATCTGTCCACTTCAAATGTCACTTTTTCAAGAAAACTTTTAATCAACACCTATAACTGAGGCTAGTACTACTCATATATCCATATGTAATACTTATTAAGCTATAGTTTTCTATTTCACTGCTGTTTTCTCTGTACCCTTTCCTTAAAGGGAACACACCATATGCCTGTTCTGTTTATCACACCACCTGGGACCAACTACTAGTGTTGACAGGTTAGACTAAAATGCTTTTTTAATGGATGAGTGAAAGAATGAATGTGTACACTTAAGCTTGGGTGTATGTTTAAATAGACCTATATATGCGTGTGTGTGTGTGTGTGTGCGCACTCACGTGTGTGAGATTCCCTAGCACATAAACATTCAACAAACTCCCAATTCTGTGCATTACCAACTTCTCATACTTATAATTTAAAATAGCTTAATAAATATATAACTTAACAGTTCATTTTTATAGCATTACTTATATGTTTTTAAAAATCTCATTTTTCTTAACCCTATAATCATATGTAATATCTCTGGAACATTTAATGAAAGGTCTATATGAATAAAAACAGCTTTAGATGTATACATGAGTATTTAGCCTTTTCTCTTCTTATTGTAAGCAGTGTCATATAAAAAGAAGCTCCAGGTCAAAACTGGTTTGGCTTAGTGGATAGAACATCGGTCTGCAGACTGAAAGGTCCCAGGTTCGATTCCGGTTAAGGGCATTTATCTTAATTGCCGTCACATGCCCAGTAGGGGGCGTGCAGGAGGCAGCTGATCAATGTCTCTCTCTCATGGATGTTTCTAATTCTCTATCCCTCTCCCTTCCTCTCTGTAAAAAATCAATAAAATATATATTTCTTTTAAAAAAAAGAAACTACAGAATTCAGAATTACTGATATCTCCCCCAAAAAATCTATGTAGAGAGAAAAACCATTGCACTATGAGAAAACTAATAAGAACTTATTTTCACTTTATCATGCAAATTAAATATCAACATTTTAAATCAAACCTATTCTCTCAGAGGCAGTGCATACTAAATTGGAATATGTCAACTTCTTTGAAATATTTTAATTGGTTAGTTTCTCCTTATGTTTCTCACTGGTATCAAAATATACAGAGGGAATACAATTGATAAATCAATTGTCAATGTTAGATAATTAGTTCCATTATTCCCAAATTTAAGTATTAAAGTTTAATATATCCATTACAAAATGACAGAATTTTTAAGAATACTAAGAAAATGGATTCCCATAAATATAGTGCTTAACTGAAAGTTATAATTAAAATTTTGAGAAATAATTCAAGACACTCGAAAAGATCCCTGATGCTTTAGGTTTAAAATTTTTTATTATTGTTCACACATTTTATCCATTTAAAAATTATAACAAATCATTTTAAAGTTGTTTTTTGTAACACATATACAAATGATCTCTATGTAAAATATATCTTATTTCATAAAAACAAACCTTTTCATTAAATACATTTTAAATGTCTTATTAGACCAAAGAATTAGTCACTTTGAAATAAAGCACTAGGCAAATGAAAAATGAACATTTTCCACAAAGTTACAGGATGTTATTTCTTTAGAATCTAAATGGAGTAGTATGCTGTTATTGTGTATTTTTCTTTCAAATATAATATTTAAGCATTGATTTTCAATATATTCTTGTTTTCTTCAGTTCCTTGACTTCCATTTATATCTTAATCTTCTTTATAAGCATTAAGAAGGTTAAAAAAGATGGACTCCGTTATAGATACTGAATTCAAACCTTGCCTCTTTGTTATTAACCTAGTGACACTTAGTAATTTGTTTAAGTTCTCTGTTCTTCAATATGCTCATCTATGAACTGGAATAAGTAATAGTACCTACCAATAGAGCTATTAACAGCATTAAATAAATTAATGGAAATAAAAGTGCCTAGAATATAATGAACACCTAATTCTTAGCATTTATTGCTGTTTTTACTTCATTACATTGTTAAAGGAAATATAATAAATAGGATAAGATAGAATATATAATTAATCAATTTGCAAAACAACAAACTAATCTCTTTTAACGAAGGTTAGGCTGTTGCTCAATATTGGATACTCATTATTCATTAAGCATAGAAATGATGAACGAATAATCAACTAAGTTGATTAGTAGTACTAGTGTTTTATAAAATATGAATAAACCATATTAATGGTTATTAATCTAAAATAGATTAGATACTAATGAATAATAAAGAGACATAGAATTTGACATTAAATAGAAAGAAAGCATGGGGAAGCAGTTCAGAGTGCTACTTCTGAAATAGGTGCTTGTGGATTTCTTTTTACTTCCAACTTTTCACTGTTCTCTGTTTTGTCATTGTAAACTATAAATAGAGTTACCACTTCATATGTTGTTAAGAAAGTATGTTTTGATAATAAGCACAAAGTTATGCTCAAAATTGTTACAAGTATTGCTATGTTAATGATGAAAACCACAGAATAGGTATCACTACAAGACCATAGACATATACTGGTTTTGATTTCTAAGTTGAAGTGTCTTTGAAATTCAAGAACTTAACCTGTTTAGTATAAATAGCTAAAACAAGCATAATAGATACAATAATTCAATCGTTAAGTGCTCTTACCACAAAAAGTAAAACAAAACACACACAAAACAAAGGATTAGGAGAAATTATTTTGAAGTTTGGATATGTTTGTATTTGATTTGCATGATAATTTTAAGGTATATGCATATCTCTAAACTCATCAAATTATATCACTCATCATATAGCTTTAGTTTTTCTATAATCAATTATACCTCAACTGTTTTAAAATAAGGGATCTAATTCTCTAATTAGTTAATATTATTCTTAGGAGGAAGTTACATTGACATTGTTATAAATTAGAATTTATAGGAAATAATTGGAAAATCAGTGTGAGCTCTTGGGTTTGTTATCTCAGAAATTGATGAATGAATTTATGAACAAATAAGAGATAAGCAAAAGGGAAGCAGAATTTATTACAGTGAAAGTCGCAAAGTTCTCAGCTTGTAAGAGATCTCAAAAAGGGTTGCCACAGAAGCTCACTTGTCTAGGAGTTTATATTTTTTTTCTCTTGCCCTCTCTTGGCTCTTTCAAAAAAAAAATATATATATATACCAGCCAATCTTCTTTTGCCCTCAACTCTCTTCAGCTCTAAGATTAACTGGTACATTCTGCCTGTCTTGCTCACATCCTGACCATCTGGTTTATTTCATCCTTATCTACCCTCTTCCCTCCACAGAGTTCTTAACCTAAACTGCCTGATCTCACCTGACTTCTCATAATATTTAACTGTTGAGACATAGTGGTATTAACTTTATTTTCCTAGAAATAATTTCTTATTATTAATAAAAGTAAGATCAAATTTGTGCTGATTCTTGCTTTGAGACAAGTGCATTCCAGATAGTTTATGGCATCTACACAGAGGAAACACACATACACTGCCACTTATGAACTACTACATTTGATGCTGTATGTGTGACCATTTGGGCTGATTATCCTATCTGATAAAAGAGTGATATGCAAATCACTCTGTTACACCCACAAGTCATGCCCATAAGCCATGCCCATCAGCCAATCAACAGTGATTATGCAAATTAATCTAACCAAGATGGCTGTGGCCATAGAGAGAGCAGGAGGGAAGCTTGGATTTCCCCGGTGATGGAAGAAGCCAAGGTTTCCACACACTCTGGTCAGCCCAGGCCTCCATTCCAGATTACAAAGTTTCAATTATAGAAGATAAATAAATCCCAACAGAAATGGCTGCCACCACTAGTGAGCAGGAAACTTGGCTCTGCTCCAGGCTACAAAGTGTCAACTATAGAAGATAAAAAAGTCCCAGATACCAGGGCCTCCACTTGTGTCTTCAAGTGTTGTAACAGGCCTGTAAACCACCACAGGCCCCTCACCCAGGCTGCCCCATGCCCCAAGGGAACACCCACCCTGATTTGGGACACCTTTCAGGGCAAAATAGCTGGCCCCCTCCCATGCACCTGGCCTCTATTCTGCCCTCATGTGGTCACAAGATCCTGCCCCCTTGTGGACACAAGATGGCCACCATAAGATGGCAGCAGGGAAGGGCAGTTGGTAGGGAATGAGCCTGCAAGGGAGGGCAGTTGGGGGCAATCAAGCCTGCAGGGGAGGGCAGTTAGGTGTGACCAGGCCCGCAGAGGAGGGAAGTTGGGAGTGACTGGGCCTGCAGAGAAGGGCAGTTGTGGGGGAGTAGCCCTGCAGGGGAGGGCAGTTAGGGGTAAACAGGCTGGCAGAGGAGCAGTTAGGAATCAATCAGGCATCAAGGTAGTGGTGAAGGGGTGATTAGGCTGGCAGGCAGGAGCAGTTAGGGGCAATCAGGAAGGCAGGCAGGCAAACAGTTGGGAGCTAGCAGTCCTAGATTGTGAGAGAGATGTCCTACTGCTTGTTTAGGCCCAATCCTGGTGGGCAGTCAGCCGTCCCTCTAAGAGTCCCAGATTGGTGAAGATGTAGTAGGTTGGGCTGAGGGATGCCCCCACTCTGTGTGCACAAATTTAATGCACCAGGCCTCTAGTTTAACATAAAGATCTACAGAACAACTTTGAAATAGTTTCTGACAAAATTACCAATATATGCTGCTTCTGGTTCTTATACCTATTTAGTTTAAAAAAATTTATCATCAAAAATAAGTGCAACAACTAAATTCAGGCTAACAGGAAGAAATAATTTTATAAATATAGCAGCATTAGTCATAGCATTTCTTTGAAGTCAACATTATTACCAAGCAGATGGAAAAAGTGAAGTAGAAAGAGAATAATTGTCTGGCACATGACTGCAGTCACTATCTGAAGAGGAAAGGAAACCATGATCACTCAATTCACTAGTTCTCAAGGCCAATAAATTAAAAAGGAATTACTGAACACTTTCACTATTTGACATATCTGTTTCAGTTAATTAGCACTATTCTTCCACATTGCAAGACTTAAGACATATTTGAACATACTGCCACTTAGAAAATTATTTAATGTGTTGGTATTATTTGAAGACTATTCCAAGGAACTCAGGACAAAGTATTACTCTGAAAATTACTCATCTTCTTCTTGTGGTTACCAATGAGCTATACATACGAGGGAAAAATAGCGAATAGGATAAAAAATACTTATCTACTCTCTCTCTAAGGACCCTTTATCTTCCAGTACTCAGCTCTGATAAAAGCCTAATTGGTGTGTATGTGTGATTTTTGCTTCAAGCTTAAGGAAAACCTTTTATCTACACAAAGATACAAAACAAAATGTCCCAAGGGATAAGTTTGACAAAGAAAGGAAGGAAACATATCAGTGTGAGGAGACAGGTTTTGATCAACTCATTTATCCTGCTACATTGAGGAGGAGAGAAAAAGATTTGCCAGCCAGACTTTTTTAGACTCACTTCTCACATGGACTGAAAAAAGCAGAAAGCACTCAAGGATGAATTGGAAATTTAAAATTGAGAGTTATGCTACTTTTATAATGTCATAAAAAAATAATTCATCAGTATTCAAATCCTATTGTCTTAGGAGTCACTGAGATCATCCACACACTCAGTGGATCACCTGAAATCAAAAAGACTTGAAAAAAAAACACAAAACTGTTGTATCCTGGTCATGATTTATTACAGTAAAATAATACAAATTGAAATCATTAAAGAAAAGAGGTATTGGAGGTGAAGTCTAGTAGAACCAGGTGCAAGCTTTCCAGTCTTCTCTCCCAGAGAAATCACACAGATATGCTTAATTTTCCTACCAATTATCTGTAGCAAAATTTATAAAGTAGTGCCAACCAGGTAAGTTAGCTGTGCCTTGTTGTCTACGTTTTTTATTGTTGTTTGTTTTTATTTGTTTGTTTTTAGTTCAGCCATGAAATATACTGAAATAAGTTGCAATTTACATTTAAGCCTTCCTCTGGAAGTTGCATGTCATCAGTAGTCTCCAGAGTTTCAAAATAGTTGCATCAGACATATTGTTGCCTCTGTGGAGAGAAGTATTCTTAAGGCTTCCTACTCTACCCTCTGCCCAGAATTCTTTATCCTATTAGTTTCACTTCCTACAGATTTTACTTTCCCTGTTACACTGCTGTTATTTGTTGGCATGTTAACAGCTGTTTGAAATGATGAATATATATCAAGAGGATTTTATTTTTTAGAGTTAATTTGCCCTGCTCATTTGTTTTTATAATTATACTAGAGGCCCAATGCACACAATTTGTGCAATGGGCTCAGCCCTCGAAGGACTGGCTGCCTCTGCCTTCCCTCACAGCCTTGGCTGACCCTCACAGCCCCTCACAGCCTCAGCCAGTCTTTGACCCTCCCAGCCCTTGCTTTGTCTGGAAGGTCCTCAGAATGGTTGTCTGGAAGTGCATCTGATGGTCATTCTTTTGTTCAGTCTAATTAGCATATTAGCTCTTTATTATATGGGACTAGAGGCTCAGTGCACAAAATTCATGCATGTGTCAAGGCAGGTTGTCCCTCAGTCCAACCTTCATTCTGTAGCAATCCAGGACCCCTTGGGTAGGGTCCCTAGACCTGGTCAGTGATCAGGGCCTATCAGGGCTTTCCTTCCCCCGACTGCCAGCAACTGACCCCACTCTTGCTGCTGCCACTGCTTGCCACCTGTGTGGTGCTGTCCCCCTCTCCTGCCACCAGTCACTCCCTCTGCAGGCTACAGGCATGGGGTGCAATTGCTTGGCTGGCCTGGACCTTCCTCTGTAGAGTGATTGCTGGCTGGCTCCACACACCCACCACAGCATTGCTGACCTGTGGCCAGGACTTCCCTCTGTGGAGCGATTGATCACAGGGTCTCCACATTGATCTCCCTGCAGAGAGAAGCCCACCCACTGGCCATAGCACCTCTGGCCTGGTAGCCTGAGCCTCTCTCTTTGGGATGATCAAAGGGGGGGCTCCATGATCAATCATCCAGCAGAAGGAGACCCTGTCCACCCACCTAGGCTCTGTAATCAATCATCATGCATAGAATGTTCTGGGCCTCCCTCTTTGGGATAATTGTGTATCCCCCCCTGATCAATCACCTTACTAGCCAGTGGCCTGGGCCTCCTCTTTGGAATTACTGATCACAGAGCCCTCCCCCACTATCAATCTCCCCAAAGAGGGTGGCCTGGGCCTCCTTCTGTGGGGTGATCAAGGGGGCGATGGCGGGGCCCCCTGACCAATCACATTGTACCTTCCTGGCCTGGCCTGGCACCAGTGCATGTCATAACGTGGTCATCCAGAAGGTCATCTGGATGGTTTGTCTGCTGTTCAGTCATTTGGTTGACTTGCATATTACAGTTTTATTATTATAGATTTCAAAAGAAAACATTCTCTTATGCATGATGCTGGATAGGCTGCTACAGTGTCTGAAGTTATTGAAGACAAACATTTTATAGTGACAAGCAGTGACACACCAAAATGAAGATTTAGATAGTAAGTCAAAAGCCAAAATTAAGTAAAAAGAGAGCGAGAAAAAAGCCATAACCAGCTTTAGAACATCCAAAAAAAGAAAAGACCAAAATCAAGAGGTTGAGAATAATGTTTTTGCTCTTGCTGTTGATAATGCTATCATCTTCACACAAACATTTAATTTACAGCATGATGAGGGGTATCTAAGTCTGCAAATAGAAACTGGAGTTCTATGTGTTCCATTTAATAAGCCCGTCAGAGTTTTAAAATAACATTTCAAAGATAAGATAGTTAACAGAAAAATGAAATTATGCAAACGGACTTACTTTCAGTTTTGAATATTTTTAATGCTATGTTTTTCTACTGAAAAAATTCCAATGTATCTCAGTAATCATTTTCACACATGGAGAAGAAAAATATTAAGTATTTTAAAGAGAAAAGTAACAATATCTTATTATAGTTAGCATATTTGATAAACATTTACCTTGAAGCATAAAATATGAAACTTTTCTCATAGTTAAATGGTACAGCAAAGGATATTATGAAATCCTATCTAATAAAAGAATAATATGCAAATTAAGCATCACTCCAAGACACAAGATAGTCGCCCTTATGTGGTCAAAGATGGCTGACTCCATGTGGACACAAGATAGCTTGCAGGAGAGGGCAGTTGTGGCCAGTGAGGGGAGACCAGGCCAGCAAAGCAGGGCAGTTGGGGGAGACCAGGCCCCCAAGAGAGAGCATTTGAGGGGAGACCCAGGTCTGCAGGGGATGGCAGTTGAGGGAACCAGTCCTGAAGGGGAGGCCAGTTGGGGGTGATTAGGCAACCATGGAGGGAAGTTAGGGGTGACCAGGCCTGCAGGGGAGGGCAGTTGAGGGAACGAGGCCTACAGGGGAGGGCAATTGTGGGGAAACCAGGCCTGCAGGGGAGGGCAGTTGTGGGTGATCAGGCCAGCAGGAAGGGCAGTTAGGGGTGACTGGGCCACCAGAAAAGGGCAGTTGGAGGAGGCCAGGCCAGCAGGGGGGCTGTTGGGGGGAACCAGGCCTGCAGGTGAGGGCAGTTGGAGGGGACCAGGCCAGCAGGGGAGGGCAGTTAGGGGTGACTGGGCTGGTAGAGGAGGGCAGTTGGGGGTGACCATATATGCAGGGGAGGGCAGTTGTAAGTGATCAGACTGGCAGGGGAGGGCAATTAGGGGTGACCAAGGTGGCAGGAGGGGCATTGGGGGCAATTGGACTAGCCAGGGAGCAGTTAAGTGTCAATCAGACTGGCAGACAGAGTGGTTAGGGGCAATCAGGAAGTCAGGCAAGCAGGTGGGAACCAGCAGTCCTTGATTGTGAGAGGAATGTACAACCTTTCACTGGGATCAGGCCTAAATGGGCAGTTGGACATCCCTCAAGAGGTCCTGTGGGAACCCCTTTCACATCCCACGTGTTTCAGGGTTCCAGTTCAAGGTTTGGGTTCTGGATAAGGCCACACACAAATGAAAAAAAGACTTAGAAAAGTATTAATTTGGGAAATGGGGGCCAGGCTGTAGTCCAACTCTAGTGGGAGGAGGACTACTCACTCTGGCTTTACCATCCCTTTTATTAGGATTAACATTATAGAATATATCCATATCCCTTCTTCAGGAAACTCCAATAAAAGCCAATCAGTGAATTTAGGACTAATAGGAGGGTCATGCTTTAACTATCAATATCTAGTAATTAGCTCTAACCCTTTATAACAATTGAGGTTGACCAGCCCTCCGAATTCCCTGCCCATTGCTTCCAGCAATCCCAGATTGGAGAGAGTGCAGGCTGGGCTGAGGGACACACCCCTATCCTGTGCATGAATTTTGTGCACTGGGCCTCTAGTTTTAAATAAGAAACATTTATACAAAAACCATATATAAGGTGAGGCAAAAATAGGTTTACAGTTGTTCCTATTGAGAATAATACCATAATGAATAAATAATAAGACAATAATTAATTGTGTTTCATGTACTTATAAATGTAAACTCACTTTGCCCCACCCTATATATAATTAGCATTTAATCTGAAAGTTTCCTCACATATTCTTAGTGAATAATCTGAACTATAGGACACATGCATTTTACAGACTGATAGACCTTTGTTAACATATTACTTCTAATACTAATAAATGTTTGAAATTTGATAATCACTTTAGTTTTAATCTTCTGTGTTCTTTCTGAAGAATAGGAGAAAATAATGTCAATCTTTCAAAGTTGCTATAAGGGTAAAAATAGATTATCTATGTAAAGTAGATACTAAAGTACCCAGCTTATAGGAGGTTCTAAAAAAAACTGTTAGATGTGATAGTAGAACACATTTACTGACCATGTACTATGTACTAAAGACGTCATAGAAATTGACTCAATCATCACAATAACCCACAACTTCTGACACTTCAGTGTATTCTGAATAAAAATAATCAATTCTTGCAGAAAACCAAGGGTTTTCAGAAAGTTCAGTTTTCTAATCATTAATCATTTAATTAGTCCTTAACAATGGAGGAAAAATAGGTTCTGGAGTCAGTATGCCCCTATTCAAATACTGGTATTGATGCTCATTCAATGAGGGGGCTTGAGCTATTTTATTGAATTTATATTTCTATCATATATTATGTGCAATGTAATGAGGAGCCAATGTATTTAGACTTCCTCCACATTTCCTGATGCATTCATTGTAGGTACTTAATAAGTGGTACTGATTGCTATAATTACTAGTAGTAGATCCTGGGACCTGAGTTCTTTCAGCAACCTATTAACATAAGGGTATCCAATATGGTAGGGCAAGATAAGTATGTTATCAAATCAAAATAAAGTAAGATGTTATGGAAAAGGACATATGAGATATGAGAGATAAAGGTAAGAGAATGAGAAGTTTTACTGAAAGGGTTTGGTTAGAAGTTAAGATATCAGCAACGTGTTAGAGACAAGAAAAATGAGAGTTTGACAGAATCAGAATGACTGGAAAAATTTACATAGTATGAAATAGCAAAATAAGGATTTTTGCCAAGATATGAAAAGGTAGAAGCTGGCAAATGACTAGATCATGGGAATCTCTGTGGGATATGTTTAATGATTGCTGTGTTTTTAAGTAAGAGATTACCTAATCCATATTTGTGTTCTTAAAACGTATGTCAAGTTCAGGATATATATTTCTAGAGAGATGAATGGTGGAAGACTAATAATAGAGGCAGGAAGAAAGCTTGGCTGAGTAAGAGAAAGGGACCTGGAATTTTCCATACTTTTAAAATGCTATGAAAGTAGAGTCAGAGTGCTTGGTCAACAACCAGTGGTCCTGTGGCAGGAGGAGTTCACTAAGATGAACACAGTTTCGGGTGCTGCTGGATGAGAGCAGGTTGTATCATGTACTGCCTAAGTGATTTATGAGAAGCTAGACCCTAAATATGTGCCTGGACATACAGGTATGGAGATAGCTAGTTGCAAGTGGCTCTGTACCTGTAGCTCAGGGAAGAAGGCTGACCTGTAAACATAGGCTTGTGAGTCATCTGCAAATAGAAAAGATAAAACAATACAAAATAAAAAATGGAGAAAGAAGGACGTAATCTCTTTGGTATAGATGACAAGAGAGGAAGAAATTTTACAATAATTGTGAGGTGTGAGATGCTGCTAAAATGCCATTGAAAGTTTAAACCTAAATCTTTCAAATGAAGAATTCCCTCTCTTTTACTCTTCTACTATACCCTTCTTAAATCTACCTGGTCTATGAAAATACAACTCTTTGGGAAAATAAATGGAATACTTTGTCTTTAATTTGCCACTGGTACTTTACATTTTGGCTTTAGATATGAACTTTATAAAGTGTTTTCATTGTTTCGCTAACAGTGCCTTGAAAATGAAATACACTTTCCTAATATGATCTCTAAGTACATGTTTAACAGTTAGATGCATCTGAAGAGCAAATGCTACTCAACTGACCCAATATGTTTGATTTGGACCTCAGATTGAGAGTTTTAATTATTGGGTTTAACAAACTAATTCAGAAGAAAATTTGGAAATATTTGAATCTAGAATGAATCATATGCAAAAAAGTGATGAATAGCAATCTGCTTTTTTTTTTAACCAGTTTAAATAAAAGATGCTAAGTTTAGGTCTATTTTCCTATACAGAATGATGAACTTTTGGGGAGGAACTTTTCATGATTAAGTCATAGTTTTATTGCATTCATGTTCACAATTGCTAGGGCATTGATCACCTTTGCATATGCAGCAGTAAAGTTAATATTTCCAGATCCTGAATGTGTTAATCTGCTGTAGAATTCCAAATGATTCCTAACACAGAAATTCTTTTCAAATCCAAATAAGTATCTTCACATTCCATGAATATCCCCTTATGGTGATGATGGTAGTTTTTCTCATCACCTATTACTTGTGAAGCACTTACTATGTACCAGACACTGTACAATGTGCACATAATTATGTTATCACATTTCTTTTTCCATGTCAATACAGTATATGAGGTGAAACTAAGTTGCTTAGGGTTCCCATTTAGTAAGAAGAGCCAGACCAAAATATAAGCCCTATTTTCAAAGTAAAAACTATTTCCATAATGCCTTTATATACTTCTAATACAACTTATTTTAAATAAACCTAATCTTTCTCAGTAAACTAAATTAAAGACACTGCTAGCCATTCAATTATGGACCAGAAATCTGAGACATCCTAGATACTTGCTTTTCTCCATATTCTCAAATCTACTTTATGACCAAATTATAATATTTTGCCTTCCTAGCTACTCTAAAACATGCTCCCTCTTTTCTATACTTGCTGTTTTGGGGCTAGAATAGGGTCCTTATGTCTTGTTCATATTATGACTATCGTCAGTTGTTTGCTCTCACTCCAATAGGACACTAATTCACTCCATCTCAAAGTTACATTAAAATATTCATATTAAAAAATACCATTGCATTTCTTAAAACCATGTACTATCTTTAGGCTAGCTATGTCTGATAATCAAGTGATTTCTTCCCTGCACCACCACACACACCTTACTATGCTGTTTTGGGCCCTTATTTTTGTGAACAAACGAAGTGCCTATAATGTATATCTCTTCTAGACATCGGTCTCCCATACTCATAATTTTGCACTAGAAATAAAGCTTTCCATGTGTCTGTTTTATTGTATTTTATTTTCTCCATTATCCAACATGATGAAAGGTGTTAATATGAAAATAAAATAACAAAAGACATTCTACCACTGGGTCACTTGACTCTATTGATAAACTACACATGTAAATATTGTGTAAGTAGCTGAAATTATATGTGGAATTCTGCATTTTGGCATATTAACTGATATATTTTTACACATAAAATTTGTACAAATAATACTCTAGCTTTCCATCCATTGACTCAGAATATTTATTATTTCAAACTACAGGCCTGGCACGGTGCTCTCTAGCAGTTCGTGACCCCTTGAAGGCCTAAGCCAGCAGGTGAACAGCCCTCTCACAGTCTGGGGCTCTCTCAGTCTGGGACCTTTTGCTCTTTACTGCCTGCCTACAGCAGAGCTGGGAGAGGCTCCAGCCACCACCACTGCATTCGCCAGCCATGAGCCCAACTCTGGGCTGAGTGGTACTTCCTCTGTGAGAGTGCACTGACCACCAGCAGGCAGCTCCTGAGTTGAGTGTCTGCCCCTGGTGGTCAGTGCACATCCTAGTAACTGATCATTCAGCTGTTCATTCTGCCATTTGGTCATTTTGTATATTCTCCCTCAGAACAATCTTCATAAACCTGGGTGCCATGCAATCCTTCCTAAGAAATATCGATATGGAATATGTGACACCCAAACATCAGTAACTAATAAACTAAATACTATCTATCTTCATAGGGTTTTATAATATAGGACTAGAGTCCTGGTGCGTGAAATTTATGCATGGGGAGGGCCTCAGCTCAGCCTGTACCTTATACAATTTAGGATCCCGTGGCGGTTGTACGACTGCCTGTTTAGACCCAATCCTAAACCAGCAGTTGGACATCCTTCTCACAATCTGGGACCACTGGCTCCTAACTGCTCATCTGTCTGCTTGCCTAATCACTCCCAACTTCCCCACCCCCTGCCAGCCTGATCACTCATAACTGCCCCCACAAGGGTTACTGCCCCTATTGCTGGCCTGGTTTCCCCTCAATGCCCCCCACCTGCCGGCCTGGTCACATCACGCAGCCTGCTGCTCATTTGGTCGCCCCTCACTAGCCCCCCTGCTGGCCTAGTCATCCCATGAAGCCTGTTCGGTCATCCATTTGGTTGTAATGGTTGCTTAGGCGCATATATACACACACACATACATATATACATAATTAGAGGCAATATACATATATATGCATATATATACATACATATGTATATATATGCATATATATGTATACATATGTATGTATGTATATATATATATATATATATATATATATATATATATATAGAGAGAGAGAGAGAGAGAGAGAGAGAGAGAGAGAGAGAGAGAAATGAGAAAGCAGTCAAGAAATCTGATGGTGCCAAGGAGCATGTGGCCTATCATGCCAGAATGTCTAAAAAGATGTCAGATAGGATGAAGACCATCTGATTTTGGGAAACTGTTGGTGGTGATTTTGAGGAAGTGTTACCTGTAGAGTCATTTTTGGGGGAGCAAGAACACAATAGATGTAAGAGCAGTAATGAAAGATTAGTTAGTCTAAGACACTTTTGTGAATGTGTGTTTGGTATAAATATGTTAGAAAAGGAAGATTAAGAAAATGTAAAGAAACTAATTTATTATTTTTACTAGAAATTATTGAAAAGACTTTATAATAAAGGAAAAAAAAAAACTAGTACAGTGGCTATTAGAATCTAATTTCATTCAGAAAAAAGATTTCCTAAGCAAAAAAGCAGCAGCAGCAGCAGCAGCTTGCTTTCTGGTAAATGTGGCCATGTGAGCAATTTCTGATTAAGGAGGAAACATAATCCAAAGTGGGACATTGAGGATGTTTCCTTAAAAAAGCAAGGCCATAATCTTCTCCCACTCTTCTATTGATAGATTGAGGTTATGTGTCAAAATCTATACCTTTGTATTTCACCTATACACATATATCCTTCTTCTGACAGAGAACCCACTTACAATATCAATGAAAGCAAGGGGATCATTTCTCCAAATCTCCCTCAGAACAATCTTCATAAACCTGGCTGCCGTGCAATCCTTCCTATGAAGTATTGATGTGGAATGTGTGCCACTCAGACATCGGCAACTAATAAACTAAATACTATCTATCTTCATATATCCAATACATAAATTTAGACAAGAAAAGTAATAATTACAATACAAACTTTCATTTGGAAACAAAGATTTGGAAATTCACCAGTTATTGTGGTTCAAACAGAGATAAGATCCTGATAAGCAGGGATGTAGCAACAGTGTAAGGTACTGAGCCTGCCCAGCAGTCTGATTAAGCTCTCTGAAGGACTGCCTTCTCTCTGAAAAAGCACTCTCCTGTCTTTGGTTTTTCTGGCTTTGCTTTCCTGGAAGTTATTTCCTGACCATTGTTCTCTGTGGTCACATCTGAAGTAGAGCTCCTAATGGATATGTTTCCTGGAGATACAGATTTGGACAGTCTAGACATTGCTTTTAGAGTTCAGCTAATTCTATACACGTCTCTTTGGCAATGTAATTTCGTTGATACCTCATCAACTCAAGAGTTCCTTCTTATTGCCTCTAATCAATTCCATGGGAAAATTACCACCATCTTTTCAAAAATTAGAAGGTGCTCCCTTAGCTCCTGGCTTCTAAACAACATTGTGTCTACCATAATCCATAACATCAAAATGGATTTTCTATTCTCCATGCTTCTCAGTGAAAAACCAATGAGGAATCCAAGTTCCATGAAAGTGCATCTTATTGGCAAAATCTAAATAGCTCATCCCTTAAATAACCATGGCCTTAATAACACACACACACACAAAGACTAAATATAGTTTTACCTTTCTACTTTCTTCCTACCAAGACATTGGTATAAATTTGTTATCTATAGTTCACAGTATTCAACTAGTCAAGTTTTCCAAGAGATAGATGATATTATATAAGTGGTTCAATGGTTAAGATAAGAAAGAAAGAAATGAGAACATTTTAAGTAGATTGATAGGCAGATATTTCATGAGTCAATACAAAAGAATATGTAGTTTTAAAGTCAAGCTGAGACATTGCAATTATAAGCCAAAGAAGAGAGAGAGAGAATTAAATATTTTAATAAAAGAAACTATTTAATCCAAAAGAAGTAGTAAATACACTTTTTATCTGAATATACTGTACTAGGATAAAAAATTTTTCATTTGTGACAGCATATTGCCAGTTAAATTTTTATAACTGTATATTAGTAATTCAATCTCCAGATTTATAATTTGTATAAGATTGGGTTCAATAAATGATCTAAATTCAAATCTTATTAATGCTAAAAATATTAAATTGATTTATTTCACATACCCAACATTAATAGCCAAAATTTGCATGGCTTTACCCAGAGAAGGGGAACTATGAAAAGATAATAGTTTGTGTTATGATAGTTACTCACTAACATATGCCATTAGGTTTGTTGCCCAGAAAAATAATACACACAGAACAGAAATATATCCTAAAATTTAACATTTTTGAGTGTTTTGTTCTAATTTCTCTCTTTTATTTTGTTTTTTTTTGTCTTTGATTTTACAAATATACATTGCTTCACTTGATAAAAGAGATGCCATTGAAACTGAAGTAAAACCCAGCAAGCTGTTAATTGCTCTGATTTGCTACTCATTAACATATTTATCAAATAATATAGTTGATGAAAATTTGGACAGCAGTTTTGAGATTTAAACATTTTATAAATTCCCTTTATGTCATAGTCATATTTTATTTTTATAGAACCAGCTGCATACTGTTTACTACCTAAGCTGAATATTTCAACTGTTAGGCTTGTGCATATTTTACTGATTAAAATGAATATATTAGTAGTTATATTTGCATACTCTGATTGCCCTGAATATTATACAAGTATATATGTTGTTAAGTACCAAAAAAATGCCTAAATTGTTACTTCTATTGAGGATATTTAAAACTCATGACATGAGAATATCTGTGTGATTCCCAGAGGCTGCTGAATTGGAGGGACCTCGGCCAACCATAAAAGATGACAACAGCCGCTCGGCCAACTTTCTAACCTGCAAGAGGCAGGAGAGGAAAAGGAGAGGTGATTTGAGCCAACTCTCACTCAAAGCAGTATTCAAATAGAGACCTACACTCTCACACAAAGATAAAATATAGACAAATCATTCAGAATGCCCCTGAAGAGGTTCAGAACCGTGACTTTAGAAGAGAATTAGAAGAGAGAGAGAGAGAGAGCTGCTGCGAGAGAAAAGAATAGTAGAGATCATCCAACTCCAGAACATATAACCTCCTCTTTAGTGTCAAAGAAGCCTCGGCTAGACCAGATTCCTGCTGCCAATCTCCATGCAGATGATCCTCTAATAAATGAGGAAGGTAAAGAGGAAGACTTTGAAGAGGAGAGTGATGATGATACTGCAGCTCTTCTTGCAGAACTAAAATAAATAAATAAATAAATAAATAAATAAATAAATAAATAAATAAGAGCTGAAGAGCAAGCCAGCAAGGAACAAGAACAAAAAGATGAAGAACAAAGGATTCATATGTAAAACATTCTGAGTGGAAACCCTCTCCTTAATCTCACTGGCCTATCACAGCCACAGGCCAACTTTAAAGTTAAAAGAAGGTGGGATGATGATGTTGTTTTCAAAAACTGTGGAAAAGGTGTGGATGACCAGAAGAAAGACAAAAGATTTGTTAATGATATGCTGCGATCTGAATTTCACAAAAATTTCATGTACAAGTATATTAAACTAGAGGCCTGGTGCACAAAATTTGTGCAGGGGGGAAGGGGTATCCTTCAGCCCAGCCTGATCCCTCTCCAAACTAGGACCCCTTGAGGGTAGGATCAAACCTAAACAGATAGTTGGACATCCCTCTCACAATCCAGGAATGCTGGCTCCCAACTACTCACCTTCCTGCCTTCCTGATTGCCCCTAACTGCTTCTACCTGCCAGTCTGATCACCTTCTAACCACTCTTCTGACAGCTTGATTGATGCCTAACTGCTTCCCCACCAGCCTGTTTGCCCCTAACTGTCCTACCTTGTGGCCTGATAAATACTAACTGCTCTACCCTGCAGGCCTGGGTCCCTCCCAACTGTCCTCCCTTGCAGGTCTGGTCCCTCCCAACTGCCCTCCCCTACTGGCCATCTTGTGGTGGCCACCTTGTGTCCACATGGGGGCAGGATCTTTTGAGTACATGGGGGCAGTCATCTTTTGTGTTGGAATGATGGTCAATCTGCATATTACTCTTTTATTAGTTAAGATAGAGGCCTACTGCATGGATGGGGGCCAGCTGGTTTGCCCTGAAGGGTGTCCTGGATCAGGGTGGGTGTTCCCTTGGGGCATGAGGTGACCTAGGTGAGGGGTCTGTGGTGGTTTGCAGGCTGGCCACGCCACCCAGTGACCCAAGTGGAGGTCCTGGTATCTGGGATTTATTTATCTTTTACAATTGAAACTTTGTAGCCTGGGGCGGAGCCAAGCCTTCTGCTTACACAGTCATTGAAACTTTTTTGCCTTAAGTGGAGGCCTGGGCTGGCCAAGGTGTACCAAAAGCTTGGGTTCCTCCATCACCAGGGGCAACCCAAGCCTTGTTCCTGCTCTTTCTGTGGCTGTAGCTATCTTGGTTGGGTTAATTTGCATACTTGCTCTGATTGGCTTGTGGGTGTGACTTGCAGATGTGGCTTTGTGGATGTGGCTTGTGGGCATGGCTTGTGGGCAGAGCAGAGGTACAGTCAATTTGCATATTGCTCTTTTATTAGATAGGATAGTATAGTTTTATGTGCTTAATTAAAGACTATAAAATGTAAAGGATCATTCTGACTTCACTTTGGTTACTTTGTTGTTATTATCCTTTCCTGCCACACTTAAATTATGAATAGGCTTTTCTAACTTTAAGTTCCAAAATATCTTTTCCTTGTTTGATACCTTATTTGATAAGGATTTGGGAATTGGTTTAAACCAGTTTCCAGTCTCTGTATGTTTCCAGTCAGGTACTCTTTGAAAGGTAATCTGTTTAATAAATGCTTTTAATAATCTAAATAACCAAATTCATGCCCCCCAACTTTTTTGTTGAAATGTGTTCAGCTTATGAAACAGGGCATATTTTCTTTTATAGATTATATTTCCTTGTACATTAACTTTCTCCTCATTTCTCTAAAACGGATTTAAGGGCAGTTAAATTAATGATATCTTCCTGTTGGGTTTTTTTTGTTTTTTTTTTTTTTTTAAAGTATGATGAAAGTTTACAGGGATCCTATTGTGGCCCATATGATGCAATGGAAATCTATCATCAACCAGGAAACACCTAGATTTGTGTGAGGGAGCACAGGGTATGTTACTTTTCCAGAGGCTCCCTGACCAAAGGTGAGAGAGCTCCTGAAGCTTGCCCAGGAAGCATGTGGCACTCACCTTTTCTACTGGATACTCAGCTGCACTGTTTCTGTCAAATGAGATAGTATCCACACACTGCCACATATTAGATGCAAAGCCTAGGGAAATTTTAATAGCAAATGATACGTGAAATAAAACTTTTGGAATCTGGGCAGTGTGGGTCAGTGGTTGAATATTGACCCATGAACTCTAAGGTCAGGGTCTAATTCCCAGTCAGTTCCTATACCCAGGTTGTGGAGAAGGGAGCCCATCAAGGATTCTTACCTTTCTCCTCCTCACTCTGAAATCAATAAAAACATGTTTAAAATAATAATAATAAATAAATAAATAAGTAATACATAAATCGCATGACATGCAATTAACTATCCAAGAGATTAGGTACAATTTCTACTTACTGTTCTTGTAATCTGTTATTAATATGAAATATTTCTTTATTAACTGATTGAGTGAAATTATTGGTCACTTTGAAATAATCTCCTGTTTTTATTCTATAATGAGTGCCTAATTGCTTCTAATGAAAAACAAAAGAATAAGAATATTAGCAATACATATTTTTTGTGATTAATCTATCCTATATCATAAAATGCCTCTGGTTATCATGCTGCCATGCCATAATGACCAATGACAAATGGCTACATGCACAGCGAGGCATGCACAGATGGATGGGGACTTGACACTGTGTCCCTGAGGGCTCCAGATGATCTTGACACTGTATCCCCACAGGCGCCAGTGGGGGCTTGATGCCGTGAGAGAAAGGGCAAATAGTGACATTAAAATATTTCTTCTAATCAATTCCCTTTCAATGTGCACAAATTCATGCACCATGCCCCTAGTGTGTGTGTGTGTGTGTGTGTGTGTGTGTGTGTGTGTATCTGTATATGTATATATAAAAACCTAAGCAACCATTAGACCATTTGTTATGATGTGTACTGATCACCAGAGGGCAGTTGTTCCAACCAGTAGGTTAGCTTGCTGCTGAGGTCCAGCCAATTGGGACTGGGTGAGATGGGCCAGACACATCCTGGAGCCTTTCCACAGTTCTTTACCGACCCCATTTGTACATCTGTGGGGTCCCTTGGTCTGGCCTGTGCCCTTTTGCAATTTGGGACCCCTTGGGGAATGTTAGACTGATGGTTTTGGCCTGGTCCCTAAAGGCCAGGCCAAGGGACCCCACTAGTGCATGAATGGAAATACTACTATTTGGGTCTCTACAGGTGCCAAATGCCTAAAAAATATGTTTTCTTTTAATTATTTCAGTGGCTGCCAACAATTCAAAGATAAGAAGGCAAACTAGATGTTTAAGTAACTAGAGGTTATACACCATGTAAGTAGTAAAGCTTGAACTCTACTCTGGAACCATCCAATTTCACATCTAGTTTCTACTATATCATGTATTCCCCAGCTAACACAGTCTTGTCAAAGTGTCAAATATTGGTCACTTACTAGACTTATGTGGTTGAACATATCACTTATAACTGTGCTTACTTCTGAAATTAAGATACCTTTCACACTTCACTTAGTTTTAGAACAAATTTAGGATTTTAGAAAATTGCAAAACACTCTATTATTTTAAAGTATTGGATATATTTACTAGTCAGTTGAGTTATCCTATCTAATTAAAGAGTAATAAGCAGATTGACCATCACTGCAACACACAAGATGACTGCCCTATGTGGTCAGAAGATTCTGCCCCCATGTGGACACAAGATAGATGCCACAAGATGGCCAGCAGGGGAGGGCAGTTGGCAGGGGCCAAGCCTGCAAGGGACGGCAGTTGGGGATGAGCAAGCCTGCAGGGGAGGGCAATTAGGGGTAACAAGGCCCACAGAGGAGGGCAGTTAGGGGCAAATGGGCTGGCAGGGGAGCAGTTAGACATCAATCAGGCTGTCTGGGGAGTGGTTAGAGGGTGATCAGGCTTGCAGGTAGAAGCGGTTAGGGGCAATCAGGAAGGCAGGAAGGTAAGTAATTGGGAGACAGCAGTCCTGGATTGTGAGAGGGATGTCTGACTGCCCGCTTAGGCCCGATCTTACTGGGATTGGGCCTAAACAGGAGGTTGGACATCACTCAAGGGGTCCCAGATTGGAGAGGGAGCAGGCAGGGAGAAGGACACCCCCCTCCATGCACAAATTTTGTGCACCGGGCCTCTAGTGTCATAATATAAAAACATATTTTTAGAGAGAAAATACCTATTAAAAAAGAGTAGAGCCGAAACTGGTTTGGCTCAGTAGATAGAGCGTCAGCCTGTGGACTGAAAGGTCCCAGGTTTGATTCCGGTCAAGGGCATGTATCCTGGTTGCAGGCACGTCCCCAGTGGGTGGCATGCAGGAGGTAGCTGATCGATGTCTCTCATTGATGTTTCTAACTCTCTATCCCTCTCCCTTCCTCTCTGTAAAAAATCAATAAAAATATATTAAAAAAAAAAGAGTAGAACTTATGGTGTTCTATAGGAGTCAATGTATAATTTAAGAATAGGGAAGCACCCTGTCCCTGAGGCTAAGTTTGTTGGAATGGCATCCTGTACACCAAAAGCTTGTGGGTTTCATTTTGGTTAGGACACATACCTAGGTTGTGGATTGGATTTTGCTTGAAGTGTATAGGAGAGACAATGGATTGATGATTCTGTCTCATATCAATTTCTCTTTCTCTCTTTTTCTCTTTTTATTTCCCTTCCTCTCTCTGAAATCATTATTTTTTAAAAGAAAGAAAACATAAGAAAGCAACAATTTGCTTGCAGCATGATATTCCCATATTTGCCAAGATCCTTGGCATCATTGCCTTCTCTCATACTGTTTTCTTTATTTGGAAGGCCTTTTCTCCCCATGAGTTGTAAATTCCAATTATTCTCTGTTTATGACTCCCTACCTCTGGATCAATTCTTAACCTGCCTTACTCTACTGCTTCTGAAACTATGTGTGCATATCCCACTTATAAAACTATCACATGGCGGTTATTCTATCTGTTAACTCTTGCCAGTCTGAACATTTCTGACATAGTAAATGCTCCAAAATATTATTTGAGTGAGAGTGTTACTATTTCTATGGTAATGTAGTTACAATCAGGTGGTGTTTATTCTTTCTTCCTTTTTTTTTTTAATTTCTTTTAATTTTACTTATTTTTATTGGTAAAAGTATTACAGATGTCTCCCTTTTCCTGCTCATTAAACCTTTCCATCCTGCTCCACCCTTGCAATGTGCCCTTCCCCAGCCCAGGCCTTCACTGCACTATTGTCTATGTCCATGAATTACGCACATATGTCTATGAGTTATTTGATTAATTCCTGCCCCCCTGCCCCCGGAAACACACACACTCATTCCCTCTGAAATTCTTAGAGTTTATCTTTAATATTTTTATTGTGGCAAAACAAAAAAAACAAAAAAAGACATAACATGAGATCTATTGTAATTTTTAAGTGTTCAGTATAGTATTTTTAATTATAAGTACAATGTTGCAGAACAGATCTCTAGAACTTTTCATTATGCATAACTGAAAACTTATATCCTAAGCAAACTTTGAGTAAAATTATTTATGAGTAAGGTAATCCTATCTAATAAAGAGAGAATATGCTAAGTGACCATCACTCTATCACAAAGATGGCCACACCCACAGCTGAGGCCAAGTTCCCAAAAGGAGCCGTAATAAGCAATCAGGAGGGACCTGAGGCTAAGCACTGCCCAACCCCTGTGGGGCTTGATAGGAAACCTCAGGCCATGTCCCCCACCTGGCAGAGCTTGACAGGGATCTCACGCCTTACCCCCACCTGGCAAGGCTTGACAAGGGACCTCAGGCTGTGTTCCCCACCTGGCAGGGATTGATAGGAGACTTCAGGCCATGCCCCCCACCTGTGGGACTTGACAGGGGACTTCAAGCCATGCCCCTCATCCTGTTATTAGGCTGGGGACCTCAGGCCTCACCCCCTTCCCCAGTGTCAGGCCAGGGGACCTCAGGCCACCACCTCTGCCCCTGTGACAGGACAGGGGACCTGAGGCCATGCCCCCACCAGATGGGGCTATACAGGGGACTTTAGGCCATGGCCCTCACCCTGGTACCTGGCCAGGGAACCTAAGGCTGTGCCCCCCTGCCTGGCAGGGCTTGACAGGGAATCTCAGGCCATGTCCCCCACCTGGTGGAGCTTGATGGAGGATTTCAAGTCATTCCCCACTCGCTGGTCTGGGCTGGGGGACCTCAAGCCACATCCCCATCCTGGTGCTGGGCCAGGGGACCTATGTCTACATCCCCTGCCTGGTGGGGCTTGACAAGGGTGGGACTGGCTGGGTCTGGATCTAGTCCAATGGGGGGACACCACCTATGTCTGGGTCTCATGTGATTTTGAGGCACATGTGAGTGGGCTGGAACTTAACTCAGTCCTAAGGTACACCCTAGACTCTGACAGGAAGAAGATTTTCATATATATTTTATTAATTTTCTTTTATCTCTGACATTTCTATTATAGAGAAAGGGCAAATAGCAATATTGAATTATTTCCTCTAATTAATCCCCTTTGATGTGCATGAATTTTGTGCACTGGGCCACTAGTTGAGCATACTATTGGATGACTCAAATTTATTTATTTCTTTGGAGAAACACTTTGCTATAATATTATCCAATATCATAATTGAGTGAATGTATATCACAAATCAATTACATATATATATATATATATATATATATATATATTCTTAGAGTTTATCTTTAATATATATATACACTCCAATTTTTATTTCTTTTCATTCAATACTATTTTGTATTGGTTTTAGGTTTTATATTAGTTACAGAATAGTAGTTAGACATTCATACTCTTTACAAAGTACCCACCTGGCATCATACCATCATAACAACACTATTGACTATATTCCCTATTTAAGTGACAATGGGTTTACAGGTTCCTTCCAGTCTTTCTTTTGTGTTGTTCGCCTTTCCTTTTCTTTCTCGCTTCTTCCCTCATTTTCCTTATACGTAAAGTATCTCAATTGGCCATCAAAGCTCAGTGAAGGCGCTGGTACACCCTTAAACCATTTTACAGACCAGGAAACTGCGGCCAGTTCCAGTTGGCTGTGGAACTTGACTCAGTGCACAGGGAGCCCTCAGAGCCATGCACTCTGTCCTTCCTAAGGAGGTAGCAACCAGGCTGACAGAACAAACCTATTCATTGGGCTTCTGAGTTCTTTCTCAAGCTCCGCTTCATTGCAGATGCTCCACATTCTTTCCTCTCCCTCGTCCCCTGTCCCCATTCTTTAGTGCCTCCGCCGCTTCGCACTCACCGCCAAGGCATGCTCTGCTTAGGATCAGGATGGTGCAAGCTTGCTTCTGGGTCAAGGCAGAAGCAGGAGTCGCCACCTCTAAAGTGTGAAGGCTGCCTGAGTGAGGCCAGTAGCACTGGGAGCTGGTCTGAATCACGTTGGTCAGTCTGGTACCCTGCAGTGCGGCACCCTCCACTGAGGTGTCACCGCCCCTCAACCCCGAACTCAGACTGTAGGTCCTTGCCCCTCCGCCCGGACATCCTTCCATGACCCTTGAGCCC
>PVJN01031125.1:0-25124 GCA_004026805.1 Lasiurus borealis | reverse complement strand
AAAGAAAAGTTTGCAACTTTCTTTCCCCGCGCACATTACCGAGTTTCACCTTCGGCGCCCCGCCGCCCCACATGTTGCTCGCCTCTCGCTCCCAGCGGGCCCCGCGGGCCTCGCGTCCACCCCCGGCACGCGCCCACCTGACCGCCCTTCCCCGCAGGCCCCGCCCCCCGCGCTGTTTGCCTGCTCCCGGGGCTCCATATGGGACGGAGTCTCCCCTGCCCCCCGAGCCTCACGCCACGCCGCACCAGGCTCGATCCCTCACCTCCCAGGCCTCCCCCCCGACCCCCCACACACACACCGGCCCTTCCCCAGCCCCTTAGCGTCCGTCCCCCCGGGGTGAGCGCGCCGGAGCGGGCCCGCAGGCCTGCGCCGCCCAGGTGCTGTGTCAGCCTCTCCCCGCCGGGGCCGCGGCGTGCACGGCCTGGAAAGTCACATGGCGGGCGGGCGGGCGGGGGTGGGGGGGGGGGGACCGGCCGGCGGCGCCCTCCACATCCCCGGCTCCCCCCCTCCGGGGCAGGACAAGAGAAGCGAGTCCACTCACCTCCACGAAGAGCAACATGCCTTCCCCGTTCGACCCGATCGTTCTCGCCGCGGCTACTCCGAATGGCTTACAGGCCCGAGCCCCGCACGCCAGGATAAGGACACTCGCCCGGCCCAACCACCCGGCAGCGGACCCGGCTCCTCCCCCGCCGTCAGTCGCCGAGTTCTGACCCGCCCAGTCCCACCTCCCCCTTAAAACGGCAACTGTTTCCTGTCCTAAAGAACAATCGCTTCCGGGAGGAGAGAGAGAGAGAGAGAGAGAGAGAAAAGCCTCGGCGCTCTCAACTTCGGCACCACCTTTCCTTCCCAGCGGCGCGTGGAATGTGCTACCGCCCGCCCTCGGGGAGGGAGGGGCGCGGAGGCGGGCGGAGGAGGCACCATTCTGGGCCGCGGAGGAGGGGGGGTGTGGAGGCCTTACTGCCTTTCCGCCGCGGCAAAACGGCCTTAATTTCGCAGTTTTCGTTAGATCTGGTTAAAAAGCCGAGCTGGTGCGAAATGTTCTGTTTCTTTTCTTTTTCTTTTTTCTTTTTTTTTTCTCTTTTTGGCGGGTGTGCGAAGTGTTCTGAAAGAGTGCCCAACCCTGCCGAAAATTGGTGGTGGCGGCCCACAGAAAAGAGGACAGAAACAAACAAACAAAAAAAAAACACAGTAATTGTAAATAGATTAACAGCACCAGCTGTAGGAAACGCTCACTGTGTGTTTGGCTCTATTCTAAGTATTTTCCCGAAACCTTAAAACCATTAACGTGCAATAAATGCGATTATCCCCGTGTTACAGTTACGCCTTCTAAGGAGGGCGGGTTTCATTTAGACACACCTTTAAAGAACTTTGCCCTTGATAGTTTGTTTTGTGTTTTTTAAAAAAAAAAAAAAAAACACACACAACAAAACAATAATACTTAATCTGGATAGCTTCTTGATGTTTTGCCATCAATTCAAATGGAATATAAAAAAAATTTTTTTTACAGTGTAAAATGAAAGTAAGTTTATTAGTGAAGCTACTCCACAGGCAGAGCAATCAAAACAGCAAAAAAACTCCCTACTTTTCTGTTAGATGGCCCAAATTCCTTAGTATACCTCCCACATCAGTCAGTCCCACTTCTATATCCTGGTTCAGGCACTCACTTTTGAAAGAATCACCACGTCTTGATATTTTCCAGTGGATTTTTTCCATTCTATTATATAAACTGAAGGTTTCATTTTCACTGATCTGCTGTTACTTGCTTTCAAGATCATTCTGGACACATGTGATCTCCCTTACTTAACCTCAAATGAATTTCTTTACTTTTTCAATTAGATAGTAAATTAATTCCCCCATCAAATTGTTGATATTTGTGTCTCATACTCTTCCTAATCTGATCATCAGTAAATGCAACATTTCTTCATATCAATTAAACCAATCTCTTCACTTCCCCCCTGAAATACAAGCTCAGCACTCACCTCCAAAGCCATGGCTCAAAGTGTCTTCCCTATCTGGAAAGCCTTCATTGATCAATCAACCTTCTCACTCCATAAGGTTTTCCCAAAGACTGTACTCTCCACAGATCTCTTCTTCATGTCCCTTGTTAGCACTTGAATATTATATTCTATCTTGTTATTTTCTTTTTTCTGTTTCTTTACAGGTACCCTATTATATTCTTCACAGTCTAGGATAATGGTAGTCACATAGTAGTGTCTCAAAAAATGCTTCTCAAATTGAAAGAGAAGGAGAGAATTTTAAATTTGCTTTAAAAAAATCTTCATTTCTAGTTGCTGATGAATTCCATGCTGCATAAAAAATATGAGAGCACAATAATGCTAAATTAGTTCAGGTAATAAGCATGCTGGCTGCTTTGTGAATGCCTGTTGGAGCAATGTAAAGAAATCACGTGAAAAACAAAGGATCTCACAATGTAATATTTTCAACAAAATACTTAAACAAGTTAATTGATAATGACAAGAAATGCTGGATATTTTCACAAACCTCACACTTATAAAAATAAATAATTTTCTTTTATTGTGGTCCTTTCAAAAAACATCAAGAACTTCCTTGAATAAATATTCTTAATTGTGATTTACAGAGAAGGAGGGAGTAATAGTTCATGAATAGGGGCAGAATGGACAGTCTAACAATAAAGAAAGTATTCTGGCCCTTGCAGATTTGGCACAGTGAATAGAGCCCTGAAGGGCTATGCATTGGATTCCAGTCAAGAGCAAATGCCCAGGTTGTGGGCTGTATCCCCAATAGGAGGCATGCAGGAGGCAGCCAATCAATGATTCTCTCTCTCATCATTGATATTTCTCTCTCTCCTCCCTTCCTCTTTGAAATCAACTTAAAAAAAGTTTTAATTAAAAAGAAAGTATTTTGGGACTTAGAAAAGTTCTGTAAGGAGAGAAGTCAGAAATTGTAATAGATATCCAAGTTTAGACAGTATCTGTAGAGAAACTGAGAAAGAATACATCAAATGTTAGAAAAAGAAAACTTAAGTACAGCATCTGGTTTTGATTTTGCACTAATGGTAGAGACAAATAATAGTTATACTTTAATGAGATAAGTACTGTAATAGAAAGTTTACAAAGTGACTTGGGAAAACAGAGGAAGTAACTTAGATAACAGGATCTTAAAGAGAAAGAAAAATATCTAATTTGCTCTCTGTATATTGATATTTTAAAAAGACAACTGCTTTATGATCCTCTGCCTCCTTTTTCTGAAAGCCTGCAACATATCAGTTGTTTGACTTTACAAGTTTACAAGGACTCCGTGTAGGACTAAATTTACAATAAGGTTACAGTAAGGACTCAAGATTGGAAGTTCTTAATAGAGAAATTAAGTAATACATCCACAACTTGTATAAAATGTAAGACCTATAAAATGATATTATATAGTTTATTAACATATATACACCTGTGGTAAAACTACATAAACATATACTAGACTTAAGTATATCAAATTCATGGTAGTCATTGCCTCTAAAAAGGGACAGAGAGGAAAGGAGGAGTCTGGGGAGAACACCAAAGGGACTTCAACTTATATCTAATGCTTTCTTTTAAAAACATCGGAAGCAGCCTTAGCTGGTTTGGCTCAGTGGATAGAGCGTTGGTCTTCGGGCTGAAGGGTCCCAGGTGTGATTGCAGTCAAAGGCACGTGCCCCAGGTTGCGGGCTCGATCCCCAGGAGGGGCATGAAGGAGGTAGCCAATTAGTGATTTTCATCATTGATGTTTCTATCTCTCTCGCCCTCTCAATTTCTCTCTCAAATCAATAAATTTAAAAAATCCGAAGCAGATATGACAAAATGTTAATATTTGTTCATTCTAGGTGATAGATGATTATAATATTTACATTCTGCACTTCTTCATATTTTTTTAATTAAAAAATAAGAAAGCTATACAGCCAACAAAACCACTGTCCTTTAATTTCTCCCGCCTCCTACATCCTTTCACATCCACTGCAATCAAAGAAGCTGCGCAAAGTACACCTCTTCCAGTAGAAAGTAGCCTCTAGTACCCTTCCATTTCTGGAGCCAACTATGGAACTTCAAAGCCTTCTTCAGTCAGGTTCCTTGGAAAAAAACAGGTAACTAGGCAGTGCAGAGTATAGTCATCATTCAAATAATATCTTCTAAGTTACTACATGTCTAGGAAAAGTTGAGGGACAACTAAGGAAGTTGTAACACAATTACTCCATTACAGGCTTAAATATTCTTAAGCAAAAATTTTAAGAAGAGAGAAGAACCAGGAGTTACATTTGATACACTGGATCTTGAATTTTAACACCTAGATTTTAAGCTCATTTAAGCAGGGCTATATTTCTATTTCTTTTATCATTCCTGTTGTCTGTTCTTTCCACCCTCCCCCTTCACCCTTCTACCATCACAGAATATAGAATGCCTAGTTCTCTACATATAGCACTCTTAGAATGTTTGAGTCAATGATAATGTCACAACAGGTCTATTATGACATCACCAGGACCAGAACACCATGGTTAGCAACTAATTAGTGGCGAGGTAAACCACAATCTCTGAGAGCAGGAAAGACTCCTAGCTTCCTCCTGGACACATTTATTACCATTTGCCTATATTCTGAGGAGGCAATAAAGAAGAAAAAGAAAATCACTAGGCTTTATCCAAATGAAACATGGACAGTGATTCTGATTCAGAAACTGATGCTAGGGGTTACACCCTCATACCCAGAGTGAAGATTGAGGTCTCTAGACTTCAGATCCCTGACTCAATACAGCAAGTCGTGTCTAAGATTGAGCAAGCACAGCTCCTTCGAACCAGAGAGGTAGGTATATTTCATGAGAATTTTATAGGTTGCAACTTAATTTTTCTTTAACTTCCCATGACTAGCTACATTTTTTTAGAATTCATTTTATTTGCATGATATTTGACTATGTTTAAGGTAATTTTGATTTCAAATGACAATTTCACCTGACTGTGGATAAACAAGCTCCAATTTTATATTTGTCTCTTTCATTTTCATCTCAGAATTAATCAAGCTTTTTAAGAAATAAATCACATCCTATTGAATGATTGAGAATCAAAGAGAAATTAAAATCAATAGTTAATTTTAATATCTAATTTTAGTCAATAGTTTTCATATGTTCCTGACTGACTTATCAAACAGCTTATTAGCAGTGATTCATCCTCATAGATTTTCTTTGTACATTCTTTGGGATTTTCTATATATACTAGAGGCCCAGTGCATGAAATTTATATACAGAGGGAGGCCGGGGGCCGGGGGAGACCTCTCAGGCCTACCTGCACCCCCTTCAATCTGGGACTCCCCAGGGGATGTCCAACTGCTTCTTGAAATCCGGGACCATTGACTCCTAACTGCTCACCTGCCTGCCTAATCACCCCGAACCCCTCTATGTACCTGCCTGATTGCCCCTAACAACCTCTGCCTGCCTACCTGATCTTCCCTAACTGTTCCCCTACCAGCCTAATTGCCCCTACCTGCCAATGCCTCACCTTGCACCCAGGACCCAGGATGCCCTCCCTCTGGACTGCCGCAGGCATCCAGGACCCAGACCGGCATTGTCAGGGCTGGCTGCAGCTACAGGGGCTGCAGGTGCTGGCTGGCCAGGACCCCATGCGGCTTGCCCCTCTGCTGGACCGCAGCCTGGCTGGTCTCCATTCCTCTCTTCCCAGTGTTTAGTGACTGAGCAGTTAGGGCGTGATGGCCTGAGGGTGTGATGACCTGAGGGCATGACAACCATTTGCATATTAAGTCTTTATGCTAATAGAGGCAGCTTTATTTTCTCCTTTAATATCTGTCTGCATTTAAACTTTGTTCTTGATGTACTAGGTAGGCTAGGACCCCCCAGTATAAAGTTGAATAGAAGTAATGAGGCATTCTTACTTTGTTCTTGGTGTTAGGGAAAAGCATTCAGTCTCTCAGCATTAAGTATGACAGTTACTATATATATTTTAGAATGCTCTTTATAAAGTTGGGGAAACGTGACTATTCCACTAAATTCAGTAAAAGATTTTGATAAAACCTAATATTAATAAGTCACTTGTGTATGATATACAACATGGTGACTATAGATAATACTGTATTGCATTCTTTTCCTACTTTAGCTAGATTTTTAATCAATAATAGATATTGGGTTTATTTTTTAATTCAATAAGTGTACATATTGTGAAATGACCACAATACATCTAGTTAACACCATCACCATACATAATTACACATTTCATTCTTGTAATGAGATATTTTAATATTTATTCTCTTAGCAACATTCAAAATGCAATACAGTATTATCTATAGTCACCATGTTGTATATCATACATATTAATATTAGGTTTTATCAAAATCTTTTACTGAATTTAGTGGAATAGTCACATGTTTTTATCTCTCATATCTGTTAATATAGTAAATTACATTGATTTATGAATGCTAAATCAACCTTGAATTTTTGGAATAAGTGTTATTTATTCATAACTAGAGGCCCGATGCATGAAATTTGTGCAAAGGACTTGGCCCTTGCAGCCCCAGTGGCTTGCCATAGACCTTGCAGCCCCAGCTTCATCTGGAAGGATATTTGGAAGGGTGTCGGGAAGATCATTCGCCTGTCCAGTCTAATTAACATATTATGCTTTTATTATTATAGGTGTAGCATATTTTCTTATGTTCCTGTATTGTTTGCTAAATTTTGTTAATAATTTTTTGTGTCCATGTTTATTCATTTTTATAAAAAAACTAGTTTTCTTATAATGGCATTGGAGTAATGCTAGCTTTATAAACTCAAGTAGAATATTCTCTACAATTTTCTGTAAGAGTTTGTTGAAGAATTGGCATTTCCTTTTATATATTTGGTAGAAACCATCAATGTTTCGGTGGGTTGGGAGAAAACCAATGAAACCATCTAGACTTGGGGTTTAACTATGGGAAAGTTTTAAACTACAAATTTAATTTAAAAAAACATCATAGGGTTACTCATGCTATCTTATTTCTTCTTCAGTAAGCTTTCACAATTTGTATCTTTCAAGGAATTTGTCCATTGCATCTGAGTTTTTGAGTACATTGGTTTAAAGTTATTCATGATAATCTATAACTATCCCTCATTATCTGTGGGACTAAAAAAACTAGTTTTCTTATAATGGCATTGGAGTAATGCTAGCTTTATTAACTCAAGTAGAATATTCTCTACAATTTTCTGTAAGAGTTTGTTGAAGAATTGGCATTTCCTTTTATATATTTGGTAGAAACCACCAATGTTTCGGTGGGGTTGGGAGAAAACCAATGAAACCATCTAGACTTGGGGTTTAACTATGGGAAAGTTTTAAACTACAAATTTAATTTAAAAAAAAACATCATAGGGTTACTCATGTTATCTTATTTCTTCTTCAGTAAGCTTTCACAATTGTATCTTTCAAGGAATTTGTCCATTGCATTTGAGTTTTTGAGTACATTGGTTTAAAGTTATTCATGATAACCTATAACTATCCCTTCATTATCTGTGGGACCTTTATAATATCACCTCTCACTTATGATATTAGTAATTTGTCTTTTTCTATCTCTCTCTCTTTTTATTTCTGGAGAGAATTTTATTGTTGAAAGAATTACATATGTCCTTCTTTATCCCCCATTAACTCCTTCTAGCCTGGCCCCACCAGCCACCCCAGGCTTTCACTACCCTATTGTCTGTGTCCTTGGGGTATGCATATATGCATACAAGTTCTTTGTTTAATCTCTTCCCACCTACCCACCTTCCCCTACCTTCCCTCTGAGATCCCACAATCTGTTCTATGCTTTTGTGTCTCTGGATCTATTTTGTTCCTCAGATTCCACATAGGATGGGATCATGTGATACTTGTCTTTCTCTTACTGGCTTATTTTGGCTTAGCACAGTACTCTGCAGGTCCCTCCATGCTGTCTCAAAGGGTAAGAGATGATTTTTTTTTTCTGCTGCATAGTATTCAGTGTGTAAATGTACCAAAACTTGTTTATCTACTCATCTACTGATGGGCACTTGGGTTGTTTCCAGATTTTGGTTATTGTAAATTGTGCTGCTATGAACATAGGGGTGCACGCATTCTTTCTGATTGGTGTTTCGGGTCTTTTAGGATATAATCCTAGAAGTGAAATTACAGGGTCAAATGGCAGTTCCATATTTAATTACTTGAGGAAATGCCATAGTTTATCATAATGGCTGAAAGTCTGCATTCCCACTAGCAGTGAACTAGAGTTCTCTGTTCTCCATATCCTTGCCAGCACTGGTCATTTGTTAATTTGTTGATGGTAGCCATTCTGACAGGTGTGAAGTGATACCTCACTGTTGTTTTAATTTGCATGTCTGATGATCAGTGATTTTGAGAATTTTTTCATATGTGTCTTGGCCATCTGTATGTCCACTTTTGAAGAAGGTCCTTTCCCTATTTTTTAATTGAATTGTCTTTCTTTTGTTAAGTTGTATGAGTTCCTTATATACTTAGGATATTAAACCTTTATCAGATGTATCATTGCCAAATATGTTCTCCCATAGAGTGGGCTCCATTTTTGTTTTGTTGATGGTTTCTTTTGCTGTGCATAAGCTTTTTATTTTGATGTAGTCCAATTTGTTTATTTTCTTCAATTTGTTTCCTGTTTTTCTCTGCTTATGTCTAAAGGTTTATTAATTTTTCTCTCTGCTCATTAGTCTATAGCTTTACCAGTTTTGTTGATCTCAAAGAATCAACTTTTGATTCTTCTCTAATTGTGTTCCTATCTTTTATGTTACTGATTTCCAAACTGTTCTTTTTTATTTCATTTACCTTGTGTACTTTGGATATAATTAGCTTTTCTTTTTCCAATTTCTTAAGGTAGGAGCTGAACTCATTGATTTAATAAATTTTTTCTTTTGCAGTAAGTGTTTTGTTCCATATATTTTCCTCTCTGGAAATAAAAGTGCTCTTCTTTTATTTTATTCAGTTTTTTTTTTCTTTTTAAAATATTTTTTTTATTGATCTCAGAGAGGAAAAGAAATGGAGAGATAGAAAGGAGATGAGCGAGAAGCATTGACTAGCTGCCTCCTGCATGCCCCTAACTGGGGATCAAGCCCAAAAGCCAGGCATGTGCCTTTAACCAGAATTGAACCCAGGATTCTTCAGTCCTCAGACCTACACTCTACCCACTGAGCCAAACTGGCTAGCGTTTTTTCAGTTTTCAATACTTTGCCTTTTGATTTTTTTTCTTTGAGCCATTAGATATTTAGAAGAGTGTTAGTTTTAAAATATTTGGAGATATAAAAATTACATTTATAATTCAGTATTTTTGCATTCAGAGAACTTATTTCATATGATCTGAATCTTTGTAAATTTCTTGAGATTTGTTTTATGGTTCAGACTATGGTCTCTATTAGTAAATGCTATGTATGTACAATTTTTATTCTGTTGTTTAGTGGATACTCTATGAATAATATGAATGTAAAAAAACGAGAGAGAGAGAGAGAGAGAGAGAGAGAGAGAGAGAGAGATTTGTTGTTCCACTTATTCATGCATTCATTTGTTGACTTTTGTATGTGCTCTGATGCGGGATCGGATTCGCAACAATGGCACTCACCAACTGAGCTACCGCACCAGGGCTGTAGATAGTTTTATAAGAGCTTATTTGCTTCAGAGAATAAGAGGTGTTGTTTTTTCTTTAATCAGGTTTTACGCTTAATATAGTAAGTACATCCTGGGCTTGGTGCATAGCACATTATTAATGAGAAGTGTGATTTTGATTATCATGAGTTTAAAAATCAGACTAAAAATGTTACTTAAAATAAAGAAAAAATGTCTAAGGGAATACATACAAATTAGCAAGCAAGGTCTGACATCGTCCCTCCCGATGGTCAGAGAATAACAGTTTTGCAGTTTCTTCTATGCATTTGAGCTAAGGAGGGAACATAAGATTCCTTGAAGGTGGGAAAAGGCTAGATGGGGACTGAATTATAGTGTAGTTAATAAGATTAGTGGATTACAGTGTAATTAACAAATTTATGTGCTTGCTCAAGAGTGGTTATGCTTATTGCAAAGGTATGTAAACCTAGATGCACAAAGAAAACAATAGACAAGGCTAGCTTAAAAAATAAGCTGTCTACTAAAAAAGTTATGAACGTGATGAACAGCCCTGGTGCGGTAGCTCAATTGGTGAGTGCCATTGTTTCGAGTCCGATCTTCCATCAGAGCACATACAAAAGTCAACAAATGAATGCATGAATAAGTGGAACAACAAATCTCTCTCTCTCTCTCTCTCTCTCTCTCTCTCTGTCTCTTGTTTTTTTACATTCATATTATTCATATATGCTTGACCTGCCCAGTTAGGAAGTAATAATCAGATCACTCTGTGAAGTTACTTTACTTTTTTTTTTAATTAAATCTTTATTATTCAGATTATTACATTTGTTTCTCTTTTTGCCACTCCATATCTCCCCTCCACCCAGCTCTCATCCTTCCCTCTACCCTTACCTCCCTCCCGTTGACCTCATCCATAGGTGTATGATTTTTGTCCAGTCTCTCCCTGTACACCCCTCTCCCCTTTCCCCGTGAAAATTACCAGTCTACTCTCTTTCTGTGCTCCTGATTCTATTATATTCACCAGTTTATTCTGTTGATCAAATTTTCAATTCTCTTAATTTTCAGATTCACTTGATAGATACGTATTTATTGTTCATAATTTATCTGTTACCTTTTTCTTCTTCCTCTTCTAAAAGAGTACCTTTCAGCATTTCATTTAATACTGGTTTGGAGTTGATGAACTCTTTTAGCTTTTTCTTATCTGTGAAGCTCTTTATCTGACCTTCAATTCTGAATGATAACTTTGCTGGATAGAGTATTCTTGGTTGTAGGTGCTTGCTGTTCATCACGTTGAATATTTCTTGCACTTGCGTCTGGCCTGCATTGTTTCTGTTGAGAAATCAGCTGACAGTCGTATGGGTGCTCCATTGTAGGTAATGAACTGTTTTTCTCTTGCTGCTTTTCATATTCTCTCTTTGTCTTTTGCTCTTGGTATTTTGATTATGATGTGTCTTGGTGTAGTCCTCTTTGGATTCCTTTAATATGGGGTTCTGTGTGCTTCCTGGACTTGTAAGTCTATTTCTTTTACCAGATGTGGGAAGTTTTCAGTCATTATTTCTTTAAATAGGTTTTCAGTATCTTGCTCTCTCACTTCTTCTGGCATCCCCATAATTCTGATGTTGGTATGCTTGAGGCTGTCCCAGAGGCTCCTTACATTATCTTCACATTTTTGGATTCTTTTCTCTTCTTGCTTTTCTAGTTGAGTGTTTTCTGATTCTTGATATTTCAAATTTTTGACTTGATTCTTGTCTTCCTCTAGTCTGCTGTTAGGTCTCTGTACAATATTTTTTAATTCAGTCAGTGTATGTTTAAATTTTAGTTGGTCATTTTCCATCTCTAGTTGGTCCTTTTTCATCTCCTCTTGGATCTCGCTAAATTTATCCATCTTTTCTAGCATAATCTTGAAAAACCTTAAAAGCATGGTTTTGAACTCTATATCCAGTTGTTTGTTTTCCTCCATTTTTTTTTGTTTGTGATCTCTTCCCTTGTCTAGGCATTTTCACTATGCCTGGAGAACTTCTGTGTTGGATTCAGCTTTATGATACCAGACTTGCAAAACCGCAGAAGCCTCTCTGTTGAGCTTGGGATGGGTGGAGTCTCAGGGCTTAAGGGACTGCCTTGCCTTCCAGTTGGCCCCGCCCCCCACGGCCCCCGAGTCTCATGTGACTGGGTAATTGCTGAAGCAGTCCCTTGTGTGCTCGCGACTGCTGCCTTTCTGGCTCCCCTGTGCTCCGGGACCATATGAGTCTGGGTCCCCAGGGTTTCGCCAGAAACTGGGTTTTAGTGAAGTTAGAAGTGGCACAGTTGGGAAGGTCTGTCTCCCGCCCTCTGGTGAAAGCCAGCAGCACAATCAGCAGCCGATCCTCTGCGCACAATGCTGTGCGTGTCACCAGACTTCTGATCTCTTGCAGCTCCCCTAAATTTCCATGCACTTTTCCCTTTTCATAGTCCAAACTCCTCCTGTATGAGTTTCCGCTGGACCTGGGGTTTAGTGTCATAGGATAAGGGGTTCAATGCCGTTGAGAGTCTCTGTTTCCCTCCTGCCAGAGAAAGCCAGCCAGGTACTCCGGCCCCCGCTCTCTCCACGCGTGCGTCTCTGTACCTCAACTTTTTGCAGCTCCTCTGGGTTTCTGTGAGCCCCTCTCTTTCCTTTTAGTTGTAGAATTTCCACTCAGCCAGCTTTCATGTGATTCTGGATGATGCCTGTTCTGTCTTTTAGTTATAGTTTTGAAATTGTTGTGTGAGGCAGCAGTGTAGGCGTTTACCTATGCCGCCATCTTGGATTCCCTTACTTTACTTTTTTATTTTTAAAAATTGATTTGAGGGAGAGAGAGAGAAACATTGACTTGCTGTTCCACTTATTTATGATTCTTGTAGTGCCCTTACCAGAAATCAAACCTGAAACCTTGGTGTATCAAACCTTGGTGTATCAAACTTTGGTGTATTCATTCGTTGGTTCTTGTAGTGCCCTCACCAGAAATCAAACCTGAAACCTGGTGTATGCTCTAACCCACTGAGTTACCCTGCCAGGGCCAAAGTTACTGCTTAGAGCTTCCCCTCCCCCAATCCCATTTTTAAATTTATTTTTATTTTTAAAAATTTAATTGATTTCAGAGAGGAAGAAAGAGGGAGAGGTAGAAACATCAATGATGAGAGAGAATTACCAACCGATCACCTCTTGCATGCCCTCAACTGGGGATTGACCCTGCAACCTGGGCATGTGCCCTTGACCAGAATTGAACCTGGGACCCTTTACTCTGAAAGCAAACAGTCTATTCACTGAGCCAAATCAGCTAGGACTAGAACCCCCTTTTTAAAAAACATAATTTCTTTTTTATTTCAGAGAGGAAGGGAGAGGGAGAGAGAGGTAGAAACATCAATGATGAGAGAGTATTATTGATTGGCTGTCTCCTGCACACTCCATGCTGGTGATTGAACCTACAACCTGGGCATGTGCTCTGACCAGGAATCAAACTGTGACCTCCTGGTTAATAGGTCAAAGCTCAACTACCGAGCCACACCAGCCAGGATATAGTGTTTTTTGTTTTTTATATAAAACATATAATTGATTTCTTTTTAAAATATATTTTATTGATTTTTTAGAGAGAGGAAGGGAGAAGATAGAAAGAAACATCGATGAGAGAGACATCGATTAGCCACCTCTTGCACATTCCTTGACCGGAATCAAACTTGGGACCTTTCAGCCTGCAGGCCAATGCTCTATCCACTGAGTCAAACTAGTTTTGGCAGATTTCTTCTTCTTTTTTAAAATATATTTTTATTGATTTCAGAGATGAAGGGAGAGGGAGAGATAAAAACATCAATGATGAGAGAGAATCATTGATCAGCTGCCTCCTGCACGCCCCCCACTGGGGATCAAGCCCATAATCTGGGCATGTACCCTTGACTGAAATCGAACCCAGGACCCTTTAGTCCACAGGTGGACTCTCTATCCACTGAGCCAAACCAGCTAAGGCTAATTGGGTTTCTTTTTTATCCAACCTGACAATCTCTGCCTTTTAATTGGATGTTTAGACCATTGATATTTAATGTATTGATATGGTTAGATTTAAATTTACCATCTTGCTATTTGTTTTGTGTGTTTGTTTCCTTTTTATTCTTTTTCTGACTTCTTTTAGATTCAATATATTTTATGATTATTTTATTTCTTTTATTGGCTTTTTAGCTATAATTATATTTCACCTTTTTAGTGGTTGCTGAAGGGTTTATAATATAGATATTTAAATTACCACTGTTCATGAAGTAGAAAGGAGATGAGAGAGAATCATTGACCGGCTCATTATATACATATTACAAATGCCAGGAGATGGGGGAATTGTATATATATCACTAATGCCAGGAGGTGGGGGAGATAGAATATTGCTCTAAGGTTCATCATAAACTGTTCATGAAGTAGTATAATAAAAAAAGGAATTAGCACAATCCCATTTGAATATATATATATATTTACTTATATATATATTACATATATGTGTGTGTATATATATATATATATATATATATATATATATATATATGTAATTCCCCACTTGAGGATACGTTTATTTATTTTAGAGAGGAGGAGAAGAAGAAGAAGAAGAAGAAGAGATAGAGAAAGAGAGAAACATTGATGTGAAAGACAAACATTGATCAGTTGCCTTCCATATGTGCCCTGACTGGGGATTGAACCCACAATCTTTTGGTGTACACTCCAATCAACTGAGCCACTCAGCCTGGGCCATTTGTGATATTTTTATTATACTACTATGTACATTATAAACTCGTTATTTATTACATTCCTGTTACTTTTGTTTTAAACAGGTGATTTCCTATTTTTCATTTTTTTTGTGCTAAAGTATAAATAAAATTTTCAATCTTAACTATTTTTAATTGTATAATTCAGTAACATTAAGTACATTTACAATATTGTGTAACCATCATCACTATTTTCAGAACCTTATTACTATTCCAAACAAACTCTGACCAATCCTCCTATCTAATAAAATAATAATTTGCAAATTGACCATCATACCAACACATAAGATGGCTGCTCCATGTGGACACAAGTTGGCCAGCAGGGGAGGGAAGTTGTGGGCGATCAGGCCAGCAGGGGAGGGCAGTTGTGGGGGACCCAGGCCTGCAGGGGAGGGCAGTTGGGGGTGATAAGGCCAACAGGGGAGAGAGGAAGGCCCTAACCTGGCAGTTGGACATCCCTCAAGGGGCTCCAGATGGGAGAGGGTACAGGCTGGGCTGAGAGACACACACAACGCCCCCATGCATGAGTTTTGTGCATCAGGCCTCTAGTTAAATAATAACTACCTAATTCCCCAACTGGTGTGGCTCAGAGGTCGACCTGTGAACCAAGAGGTCCCAGTCAGGGCATATACCCAAGTTTCAGGCTTGCTCCCCCGTGGGGGTGTGCAGGAGTCAGCTGATCAATGATTCTCTCTCATCATTGATGATTCTATCTCTCTCTCTCTTCCTCTCTAAATTCAATAAAATATATATATATATATTTAAAATAATGTATAAAAAAAGATGTTTGATCTCACTAATCATGAGGTAAATGCAAATTGAAACCACAATGAGGAGATACTTCACACCCATTAGGATGGATTATCACAAAAAGAAAAACAGAACATAACAAGTGTTAGTGAAAATGTGGAGAAATTGGAACCTTTGTTAATTGCTGATAGGATTGTAAAATGAATGATGCAGCCACTACAGAAAACAATGTTTAATTAAAAACAAAATTACCCTATTCCTCAGCAATTCTGCTCCACTGCATTAGGAGCAGCCACTCCACCCCTGTCTGAGGGGATTAACTCTGCATTGCCTGAGGAAACTAATAATCTCTCTTGAGGCAGTTGCCATGCAAGACAATGCTGAGTCTCTTTAGGAGCCATCCTTGTTACAAATCTTTGTTTCTAGACTAAAATTGCACATGAGAAACCTATGAGGAGAGCCTCAGCATCCATGAAGATCTCTGTGATTGCTCTTCTCTGTAGGTCAGACCTAACAGCCAGAACTTTAATCACTGAATTGGAAAACCTAAATTCAATAGAAGTAATTGGATCCTGTGGTGGCAGGAACCAAGTGGTGGTGGCACTCAACCACCAAAGGCCAGATGGTTATGGTTCCCTTAATGGTCAGCAGAGTCAAAGCACCAATCAGAATAGTCTGACTTATGCAGAACTATGGCATTGGCTAGTTGATTGTGATGTTCCTAGAAGTGAAATAAATAATTATGAATGATCTAGGTCAAGTGAATGAAAGTCTAACCTGAATCATAAAAATAGATAGTCATGGTCCTAGCCTATGTGGATCAATGGATAGAGCATTGGCCCACAGACTGAAGGTTACCAGCTTGGATTCTGGTCAAGGGCACGTACCTTTATTGTAGGCTCATTCCCTGGCCCTGGTCGGGCATACATGTGAGAGGCAACCAGTCGATGTGACTCTCTCCCTCCTTTCCATTCTCTCTAAAAATCAATGGAAAAATATCCTTGAGTGAAGATTACTACTAATAATAATGACTTGTAAAATGACAGTTATCGTCCCTCAATCAATTCCCAGATTTGACCCAGTTTATAGGCCCAAAACCCCTTGAATGAAGGAGGAGGCTGAGACCCAGTACACTACCAAAAATTTGTACTATTAATCTGTCTTGAGGCTTTTCCAAAAAGACCTATGGCATTTACAAGAATATCTGCATTCTGGAAAAGGAAATAATCAGACCTTTGGGGAACTACTAGACACTGGCTCTGAACTGACCCTAATTCCAGGCGATCCCAATGTCCACTGTTGTCTATCCATCAGAATAGAGACTTATGGAAGTCAGGTAATAAACAGAGATTTAGCTCAGGCTCCCCTCACAGTTTTGTTCAGTGCGCCCCTGAACCCATCCTGTGGTTATTTTCCCAGTACTGGAATATATAAATGAAATAGATGTATTCAATAGCTGGCAGAATCCCCCACATTGGTTCCCTTAGTGAGGGCTATATGATAGGAAAATGCCAAGTGGAAGTCACAAGAACTGCCTCTCCCTAGAAAAATAGTAAGTTAAAAGTAATACTGCATTTCTAGAGGGATTTACAGAGGTAAGTGCCACAATTGAAGACCTGAAAGATGCAGGTGTTATGATTCCTACCACATCTTTATTCAACATGCCTATTTGAGCCTGTGTAGAAGACAGATAGATCTTGGAGAATGACAGTGGATGATTATAATATTAACCAGGTGGTGACTCAAATTGCAGCTGAAGTACAAGATGTGGTAATAGCTTGAACAAATAAACACATCCTGTGGTACCTGGTATGTAGATACTGATCTGGCAAGTGGTTTTTCTCCATGAGGACCACCAGAAGCAGTTTGCTTTTAGCGGGCAAGATCAGCAGTACAGATTTTCACTGGTTTACCTAGGGTATATCAATTCTTTAGTTTGTTATTACTCACAAGTGAAACCATCTGTTCTTTGTTGGGAAGGTTATTATTATTGATTCAAAATATGTGGTTGCAGCAAAAGCAGAGCTTAGAGGGAAATGTATATAATTGAATACATATATTAGTAAAAAAAAAAAGATTCAAAATAAATAACTTAGCTTTCCACCTTGAGAAACTAGAAAGAAGGGAGCAAATTAAATTTAAAAAGGAACACAAGTAATACTTTCAACAACAAAGATTTAATTAAAAAAATCAAAGTAAGCAGAAGAAAATAAATTTTAAAAAATTAGAACAGATTACTTAACCTGGTGGGGGATAGAGGATCACAAGGTAGTTTTCTCAGGGTGAGGCATATCTGTTCTACTCTAGATGGGCTGAATTTTGCAATTTTCCCAAATGTAGGAAACTCATCTGTGTAATTGTGGTAGTGGGGGGAAAATTAGAGCAGAAATAAATAAAATTGAAAACAAGAAGTCAATAGAGAAAATAGAGAGACCTAATATTATATGTTCATGTTGACCAATGTCCCTCTAATCAATTTAATAAATAAATATATTTTTAAAGGATTTAGCAGAAACAACAGCCTAAAAAATCATATCCACAAACATTAGGTTTAAAAATGATTAGATATAGAATTTAAGCTCATTTACCCTGCTTAAAGAAAAGTAATCAAAATATGACTAAAGATTGAAGTTTGTTAAAATGAGCCAGAAGTTTTTTGTTTTTGTTTTTTCTGTCCTAGTTTCTCTATTTTTTAAAAAATATTTTTTATTGATTTTTTACAGGGAGGAAGGGAGAGGGATAGAGAGTTAGAAACATCCATAAAAGACAAACATTGATCAATTGCCTTCTGCATACTCCCTACTGGGTATATGCTCACAACCACGGTACATGCCCGTGACCGGAATCGAACCTGGGACTCTTCAGTCAGTAGGCCAATGCTCTGACTACTGAGCCAAACGAGTTAAGGCTAGCCAGAGTTTTTTTTTTTTTTTCTTAAAAAGAATTAAATAAAATTTCTAGAAATAAAATTAAAAATGTTAAAATTATAAACTCAATAGACAGAGTAAGTAGCAGATTAGACCAGCTAAAAAAAAAGAGCTAATAAACTAAGAAAATACTGAAGAAGAATGCAGCTCAGCGATAAAGAAATTGAAACCACAAATGAGAGATTAACTAACATGAAGAGCCAACATATTCTAGTCAGACTTTCAGAAAAATAAAATAAAGGACTGGAGAGAGGTAACAAATAGATAATGTTGAGAATTTTACACAATTGAATAAAAGATACTAATTCTCAGATTTAGAAACACAAAAGAATCCCAAGCAAGATAACAAAAATTGAATTCATACTTAAAAAATAAATTCATACTTACATAGTTGTGATCCTGCAAAAATTACATCTTAAAATCAGCTGAAGAATATAGATTCTATAAAGTAATGACATTGTGTACTCCCAGCTATCTCAACATTAACTATGGACACCAAAGGTATTGGAATAACAACTTCAAAGCTTTGAGAGTAAACACCTCTCAACCTAAAAGTGCACATCTAGCAAAACTATCTTTCAAGTGTGAGGTTGAAATAAAGGCATTTTTAAGTGAGTAATTTAGAGAGTTTACTAATAGACCCTCACTAAGAAACATCTACTCTAAAGGATGTTCCTGAGGAAAAAAGAAAGGCAATCACTGAGGATTCTAATATGAAAAGAGAAATGATGATAAAATAAAATTGTAAACATAGGCAAATATATAGATACCAGGTATATAGAACAATAACAACAAGATAATAATAATGTATAATGAGTGGAGTTTTACAAAAAAAGAAAATACTGGACAACAATAGTATATTAAGCCCTAGGTGGTTGCTCTCAGTGGTTAGAGTGTCAGCCCTCAGATTGATAGGTCACAAGTTCAATTCTGGTCAAGGGCATGTACCTTGGTTGCAGGCTCAATCCCTGGCCCTGATCTGGTCTCCTGTGGAAGGCAACCAATCAGTGTCTCTCTTTCACATCAATGTTTTTCTCTCTGTCTCTCCCCGTCCCTTCCACTCTCTGAAAAAAAAAAAAAAAGAATGGAAAAAATTGTCCTCAGGTGAGGATTAACAGAAAAGTAGCATATTAAACGAAGAGTGATCAGAATTAAAGCCTTAAGATACTTGTGCTGTTCATAATGGGCATTGATATCGACTTACTTTAGCATGTGTTAATTTATAAACATGTGTTGAAAATTTTAAGGGAACAATTACTGAAAGAAAAAGTCAATACTATGGGCAAAAAAAGTCAGAAAAGTAAGTATTCTAATCAATGGTTAGTATTTTCTAACCATTCTAATTAGAAATAATATTTGGTAAAAATGAAACAAATATATTAATCTGCTGGACCTGGATTTGTTTACTTTTCCTTCAGTCTTCTCTGAATTATGTAGAGTGAGAAGGAATGGGTGAGGGGTAGAGATTGCTTTACCCAAGTACCTATGTCTGCTGACTTCTACTGGGTTTGACAAAGAAAGGCAAAGGAAAACATGAAGGTGGGAGGCAGGTAGCACTCCTTCCTGTTTGATTGGGAAAGTGTCTCTGAAAGCATCTCCTTCATGGCTCTATTTCATGATAGACTTATTACACCAGCTTCCTTTGGGTGACACAAGCACTGGAGCTACAGGAACATTATCTACTCTCTTTGTTTCTGCTGTTGCTAAACTCTGGTTGTCTTGCTTTCATTCCTTGTTTGGCCTCTCAAATTCTTTAAATTTTTTCATGCTTTACATACCTATTCTTCTTTGTTTTTCTGGTTAGATCTTGACCTATATATTCAATATCCATTGTAAAATTAGAAATCAAAAGAAAATGATTATTAGACCATATTTACAAATGAAACTTCCAAACCTGTAGAGAATTTTTGAGTTTATTTGAGCTAAAACTGATGACAAATGCTGGGAGTCAAGATCTCAAATGCACCTTAGCCAGGTAAGTCAGTTGGTTAGAGCATTGTCCCCACACACCAAGGATGTGGGTTTGATCCCCAGTTAGAGCACATACAAGAATCAACCAATGAATGCATAAATAAGTAGAACAAATCGATGTTTCTCTCTCTTGCTCTCTAAAAGTCAATAAATAAAATTTAAAAATTAATAAAATAAAGAGTTATATATTTTTGGAGTGTGACTATCCACCATGACATGCCTAGTTAGAAATATATGATTAGATCACCCTGTGAGGTTAATGTTTTTATATATTTATTTTTATTGTTGAGAGTATTATAGCTATCCCACATTTTCCCCCTTTTCCTCTCACTTCCTGGAACCAGTCCCATCTCACACCTTCACCGCACTATTGTCTATGTCCATGGGCTATGCATATATGTATATAAGTTCTTTGGTTAATCTCTTTCCTCCTCCCCTTTCTCTCTAGATCTGTCAGTCTGTTCCATGCTTCCAAGTCTCTAAACATTCTTTGTTCATCAGTTTCTTTTGTTCAGAGATCCCACATATAAGTGAGATGGTGTGATATTCACCTCTTCCTGACTGGCTTATTTTTCTTAGCATAATAAAATCCAGGTCCATCCATGCTATCTCATAGGGTAAGAGATTCTTCTTTTTTACAGCTGCGTCGTATTCCATAGTGTAAATGTACCACAGCTTTAAAACTATATGTTTTTTATTATTGATTTCAGAGAGGGGAAGGGAGCGGGAGAGGGTAGAAACATTGATTGCCTTGTGCATGCCCCCTACTGAGAAGTGAGTCCCAAATCCTGGTGCATGTGATGATGGTCAACTAATTGAGCCACACTGGCTGGGCTGTACCAGAGCTTTTTTATTTTAGTTAGTTAATTAATACTGGTTTCAGAAAGGAAGGAAGAGGGAAGAGAGAGAGAACACATCAATGATGAGAGGAAATCATTGATCAGCTGCCTCCTGCACACCCCACTGGGAATGAACTCACAATCCAGGCATGTGATCTGACCGGGAATTGGACCATGACCCCCTGGTTTATAGGTTGACACTCAACTACTGAGTTACACCAGCCCGCTACCACAGCTTTTTCATCCACTCATCTGCTAATGGGCACTTAGGCTATTCCAGATCTTAGCTATTGTAAAAACAAAACAAACAAACAAACAAAAAACCCACTGCTATGAACACAGGGATGCATATATTCTTTCTGGTGGGTGTTTTAGGGTTCTTAGGATATATTCTCAGAAGTGGAATGGCTGGGTCAAATGGCAGTTTCATATTTAATTTTTTGAGGAAAATTCATACTGTTTTCCACAGTGGCTGTACCAGTCTACATTCCAACCACCAGTGTTGTTTTCCCACATCCTCACCAGCAATTGTTTGTTGATTCATTGAAGGTAGCCATTCTGGCAGGTGTGAGGTAATACCTCATTTCATTTTAATTTGCATCTCTCTAATGATTAGAAGTTGAACTTTTTTTCATGTTTCTTGGCCATTTATATGTCCTGTTTAGAGAAGAGTTTATTAAGATCCTTTGCCCATTTTTAAATTTAGTTGTATTTTGTTGAGTTGTATGAGTTTTTTATATATATTTTGGAAATTAACCCCTTATCACCTTTTCACATGTATCATTGGCTAATACATTCTCCCACTCATTAGGCTCCCTTTTCATTTTGCTAGTGTTTTCTGCTCTACAAAAGCTTTTTAGGCCCCAATTGGTTTGGCTCAGTGGATAGAGCGTTGGCCTGTGGACTGAAGGGTCTCAGGTTCGATGCTAGTCAAGGGCATGTACCTTGGTTGTGGGCACATCCCCAGTAGGGGGCGTGCAGGAGGCAGCTGATCGATGTTTCTCTCTCATTGATATTTCTAACTCTCTATTCCTCTCCCTTCCTCTCTATAAAAAAATCAATAAAATATACAGGATTTTAAAAAATCAATAAAATACTCAGAACAACAACAACAACAAAAAACAACCAAAAGCTTTTTAGTCTGATGTAGTCCCATTTGTCAATTTTCTCTTTAGTTTCCTTTGCCCTAAAACAGTGGTTCTGCAAACTGTGGCTCTCGAGCCACATGAGGCTCTTTGGCCCCTTGAGTGTGGCTCTTCCACAAAATACCACATGCGGGTGCACACGTACAGTGTGATTGAAACTTATGGCCCATGCGCAGAAGTCGGTTTTCGGCTCTCAAATTTCAATCGTTGTACTGTTGATATTTGGCTCTGTTGACTAATAAGTTTGCTGACCACTTCCCTAGGAGATGTGTTGGCAAACATATTGCTATGAGAGATGTTTGAGATTTTGCTGCCTATGGTTTCTTCCAAGATTTTTATTGTTTCATGACTTACACTTAAGTCTTTCATTCATTTTAAGTGTATTCATGTATATGGTGTTTGTTGGTAGTCTAATTTCATTTTTTTGCATGTGTCTGTCCAACATCATTTACTGAAGGAACTGTCTTGACTCCACTGTATTCTCTTGCCTCCTTTTGTCAAATATTAATTGAACATAAAGGTGTGGGTTTATTTCTGGGCTTTCTGTTCAGTTCCTTTGAACTATATGCCTGTTCTTGTGCCAGTACCATGAAATTTTTATAATAATGGCTTTGCAGTGTAGTTTTATATCAGGCAGTATGATCCCTTCAACTTAGTTCTTTCTCAAGACTGCTGAAACTATGCTAGGTCTTTTTGAGTTCCATATAAATTTTTGGAATATTTGTTCCGTATTTGTTAAATATGCCATTGGTATCTTAATAGGAATTGTGTTGAATCTCTAGGTTGCTTTGAGGAGTATGGACATTCTGTTTTAAATAAATAAATAAATAAATAAATAAATAAATAAATAAATAAATAAAGTAGAGGTCCAATTCACAAAATTTGTGCAAGAGTAGTCTTTCCTTCCCCTGGCTGCCGGCACTGGCTTCCCTCTGGCACTCGGCACCCAGACTGCCCTCACAGCCCTGGCTTCATCTGGAAGGTCTTCCGGAAGGATGTCCAGTCTAATTAGCATGTTACGCTTTTATTATTATAGATATACTAGAGGCACGATGCACAAAATTCATGCAAGTGCCTTGGCCCTGAACCCTGCCCACTGCCGCCACAGCTGGGGAGGCCTCTACCATCTCTGCCTGGGCCCCTGACTGCTGTGGCTTTATCCAGAGGGACAAATATCTGGAAGGACATCCGGTCTAATTAGCATATTATGTTTTTATTACAGATAATTGATTTCAGAGAGGAAGGGAGAGGGAGAGAGACATTGAAATATCAATGATGATAGAAAATCATTGAGCCAAACCAGCTAGGGCCAATCTAGTAGTTTTTTAGTGGAGTCTTTAGGGTTTTCTTTTTTTTAAAATCTTTATTGTTATGTCACTCTTTTCTCCCCCATTAACCCCCTCCAGATTTGGGGTTTTCTATGTACAATATTATATCATCTGCAAATGATAACCATTTCACTTCTTCTTTTCCAATTTGGATGTGTTTTATTTCTGCTTCTCTGATTGCGGTGGCTGAGAGTTCCAGTAGTATCCTATATAATAAAAAGCTCTTATGCAAATCCACTGAATGAAGGAAAGACCAGTCGCAATGACACACACCAAGGGGCAGACGCTCAACACAGGATCTGCCCCTGGTGGTCAGTGTGCTCCCACGGGGGGAGTGCTGCTCAGCCAGAAGCTGGGCTCATGGCTGGTGAGTGCAATGGCGATGACAGGAGCCTCTCCCACCTCTTCAGCAGCACTAAGGATGTCTGACTGACATCCTAAGTTGTCAGTTGGCCATCTCCTGAGGGCTTTCAGACTGTGAGAGGGCACAGTGAATTTCGTGCACCGGGCTTCTAGTGTTGAATAAAAGTGGTGAAAGTGGATATCTTGTCTTGTTCCCGATCTTAAGGGAAACACTTTTACTTTTTGCCTATTGAGTGTGATGTTGGCTGAGAGTTTGTTATAAATGGCCTTTATTATGTTGAGATATGATCCCTCTATTCCCACTTTGCTGAGAGTTTTTAGCATAAACTAGAGGTCTGATGCATGAAATTCCTGCAAGGGGGTTGGCCACTGCCAACATGGTGGTTGCCTCTACCTTGGACCTCCTGCTGAGGTGGCCACCTCTGCTTTAGCCCCTGCTGCTACAGCTTCATCCAGAAGGTCATCCAGAAGAAGGTCTGGAAGGATGTCCAGTCTAATTAGCATATTATGCTTTTATTATTATAGATGGGTGCTGGATTTTATCAAATGCTTTTCTGCATATTTGATGATAGTGTGATTTTTATTTTTCATTTTGCTTATGTGATTTATCACATTTATCAATTTGCAAACATTGTACCAACATTCCATCCCCAGGATAAATCCCATTTGATCATAGTGTATGATCTTTTAATGTATTGCTGGATCTAGTATGCAAATGTTTTTTTTTTTAAATTAAATCTTTATTATTCAGATTATTACATTTGTTTCTCTTTTTTCCCCTCCATAGCATCCCTCCACCCCGCTCCCACCCCTCCCTCAGCCCTTAGTTCCCTCCCATTGACCTCATCCATAGGTGTATGATTTTTGTCCAGTCTCTCCCTGTACACCCTTCACCCCTTTCCCCCTGAGAATTATCAGTCCACTCCCTTTCTGTGCTCCTGATTCTATTATATTCACCAGTTTATTCTGTTGATCAACTTTTTAATTCACTTAATTTTTAGATTCACTTGTTGATAGATATGTATTTGTTCATAATTTTTTGGCTTTTACCTTTTTCTTCTTCCTCTTCTTCAGCATTTCATATAACACTGGTTTGGAGTTGATGAACTCCTTTAGCTTTTTTTTATCTGTGAAGCTCTTTATCTGTCCTTCAATTCTGAATGTTAGCTTTGCTGGATAGATTATTCTTGGTTGTAGGTTCTTGCTATTTATCACGTTGAATATTTCTTGCCACTCCCGTCTGGCCTGCATGGTTTCTGTAGAGAAATCAGCTGACAGTCATATGGGTGCTCCCTTGTAGGTAATAAACTGTTTTTCTCTTGCTGCTTTTAATATTCTCTCTTTGTCTTTTGCTCTTGGTATTTTAATTCTGATGTGTCTTGGTGTGGTCCTCTTTGGATTCCTTTTATGTGGGGTTCTGTGTGCTTCCTGGACTTATAAGTCTATTTCTTTTACCAGATGTGGGAAGTTTTCAGTCATT
>PVJN01031124.1:0-25100 GCA_004026805.1 Lasiurus borealis | reverse complement strand
TATATATATGTAGATACTAATACATATACATATATATTTTTTAATTCCTCACCTGAGGATGTTTTTGATTTTTTATTTTGAGAGAGAGAGAGAGAGAGAGAGAGAGAGAGAGAGAGAGAGAGAGAGATGTGAGAGAGAGAAATCAATCAGTTGCCTCCTGCATGTGCCCTGAGCATTAAACCTTCAACCTAGGTATGTGCCCTGACCGAGAATTGAACCCTCAACCTTTTTAGTGTATGAGACAACCCTCCAAACAACTGAGCCATCCATCCAGGGCAGTGTGTGTGTGTGTGTGTGTGTGTGTGTGTGTGTAATTTTTTTTAAAGCCTGGCAGAAGGTGTACTAATTCACACTGCTGATCTATCTGTGCAGCAGGATGGAAGGCTTTAGGCAGGTAGCATATGGAATTTTCTATTTCTACCTTAAATATTTCAGCATCACTTGTATCATTTTACAACAAGGACATTGTAAAATAATAAAAGATAAAAATACGAAGTAGAAAAGAAGCCCTCATTGGAGTCCTGCCTTCCCTCTCCTGGGATAAGTAAACTTGGCTTCAGGGGTTCCTCATGCCGCACACTTTGAAGTTCTCAAGGCAGCTTCATATGCACCACCTCATCAGATCCTCAAAGAAAGTCTCCTAAGTTGGCAGAGAGGGGTAGTTATTTCCCTCTTGCCAATGGGGAAACTGAGACTCAGAGTGCAGTGACTAGTGAAGGGCCAACCAGCAGAGTGGGTGGCCCAGGAGAAAGCGAGTGGGAGCCCAGCCACACAGTAACAGGAGCACCCCAAAGTAACAGGAGCAAGTCCATACACACAGGATCTTATAACCTGGGGCCTAACGTGCTTGCCCTGCTGAAGCACTCCTACCTGTGATTTCAACTCCTTTAACTTCTCTTTGGTTCTTAGTCCTTCAACCAAACCTGGTATTCATCACCCAAAATAATTCTCATCCTTCTGGCTCTCCTTTGCTGAAGGCATCATGCTTTGGGAAGAGCAGGGATTTGAAATCTGACTCTGTCACTCCTCAGTTCAGGAAGTGGTTTCACCTCTCTGGGCTTTAGCTGTAAAATGGAGATAAACATAATAAACTCCTAATTGTTTTAAGAGTCAAAGCAATCATGTGTGTGAATGCATTTTATACATTATACAAGACTTATCTTATAAACATTAGTTAATTTTGCCCAGCCAGAGTAGCTCAATGGTTCTTAACCTGAAGTTTAGGCAAAGAACTAAAGGGGTAAAAAGAACAGCTTACCCTAATCTAATACATATCTGTGGCATACACACAGAGATTTGTTTTAAGCTTTTCACTTGAAATTTAACATACACACAGAAAAGGTACATATTGGATGTGTACAACTTGTGGATTGAACACACTATGAGCAACATCAGACTAGGAAAGAAAATGTTACTAGCACCCATGAAGCCCTGCTCAATACTCCCTTCCAGTCCTCACCACTTACACATTTTCTTCTGTAGCTTTCCTGCTAGATTCTATATTTTGGCCTTAACACCTTCCTGATGTCATCATACAGATTAAAGTTCAAATAAATGAACATTTGAGAGAAGGCAAGACCCAGAGTCTTTAAGTTTTGAAAACTCACTGTAAAGGGCCTTATCACAATGAAGAAAAGAGAATCTGTAATCCTTGGGCTCCCGCTGCAGGCGATCAGTAACTACCAAGGAAAGCCTCCCATTCCTCCCGGAGCTCTGAGATTAGGACTGCAGTTGCTGCAGACTTAATCCAAACCACTGCAGAGGGATAGGGCCAAGGCATTTATCGAGGCCTTCCAAAGCCCTCATTCATTCCCCACTCTCTGATCCAATGTTTCAGAAAGGCCACTATCAAATAGCAGATAGCTTTGGGGCTGTGTAGAGAATGCCAGTTAAGTGCCGTTAATCTCTTCCCCAACTTTCACCAATTTGACCCCCCCCCCCAAAAAAAAGAATGTTATAGTAAAAGGCCCTGCTGCTAAAATCAGTTATGATTCTAAAAGCCACTAGGCAACTATAATTATTTGCCGAGATGATGGACTCACTCACTCATTCAATACACATGGTGGCAGACCCTGTGCCAGGTACCGGGGACACAAGATGCAGGCCATGATATGGTGGAGGAAGTGTGAAGTGCTATGGATGCACACCGTGTGTGTGTCCGGGGGAGGGGGAGGTTTAATCTACACCAAGAGAACAGAAGCTGAGGGAGGGAAAGTTGAGGAAAATGTAACAGATAATTCTTGCCCTCCAGAAGCTTGGAATCCAACCGGAGACAAAAGAAATGTATGGGCACTTGGCCATACATATGGCTCAGTGTTTGAGCATACCTATGCACCAAGAGGTCACCAGTTTGATTCCCGGTCAGGGCACATGCCTGGGTTGCAGGTTCATCTCTGGTATGAGCCATGCAGTTCTAGCTCCACTGCTTACTGTGTAAACCTCAGTTTCCTCATTTGGAAGATAACTGTACTAGTAATCTCATAGGATTGTTGTGAGGATTAGAATGACACACAGTAAGAGCTATAAAAGTACTATATTTTACTATTATTTTCCATTTTGTTATTCTGCTCAGCCAATGTGGCTCAATAGTTGAGCATCAACCTATGAACCAGGTCCTGGTTTGATTCTGGGTCAGGGCACATGCCTGGGTTTCCGATTAGATTCCCAGTAAGGGGCAAGCAGGAAGCAGCTGATTAATGATTCTCTCTCATCATTGATGTTTCTACCTCTTTCCCTCTCCCTTCCTCTTTCTAAATCAATGAAAAATTATATATATATATTATATATATGTATATATTTATATATACATATATATAATATATAAAAATTATGTTGTTTTTCATCTGCTCCCTGTCAGCTAAGTTCAGTAATTACATGAGAAATGGGCAACAATACCCATTCAGTTGCTCAAACTAGAAAGTAAATTGTCAGCCACTTTCTCCCACTGCTCCTTCTATACACAATCTCTCACCAAAGCCTGATCTATACAAGTTTCAATCTGTTAACTTGTTCGCTATGCCTACCGTCACCTGCTCTTGGGAGCACTGCCCTCTCAGGCCTGGATCACTGTGCCATCCAGGTAGAAACCAGAGCAATCTTTCTAAAATAACATGGCCCTTTCTCTTCTCATCCACAGCATCCCTGCTTCTTAGAATAAATCCCTTGGCATGGCCTTTAAGACCCTTCCTAACCTGATTCCTACTTTCATTTGCACTTCAAATTCCCCAAACCTGCTGGCTTCCTGGGTTTCTCTCTAGACAATGGTGCCACCTACTGATCTCTCAAGGGAATCCTGCCTTTCAAATACTCCCCTGAGTAAAAACCACATTCTCAAAAAACAACTAACTTCATGATGGAGATATGCTTACATGAAGCACTTTAAAATATTTTGGGCTTTAGTATTTGATGCCATAAATGGATGCAAGTAAGGTAAACTGAAGAATTCACCAAAATTATATTTAGCACTTACTAACCTCCAGGAATTCATTAATCTAGATACAGTGCTTTATCTGAAGAAGTATTTTGAAATGGTAGTTTAAAACACATATTTGGTCTTGATATAGGTCACTTGGCAACTTCTGAGAAAAAAAAATGTATCTTATTTTCCTTTCCTAATCTTTTCTAAGAGATGCTGATAGAAAGGTGTTAAAGAGATTAAATTCCAGTCACTTACTAGCACTGGACAAGGGGAGCATGAACAAGTTCTCTAAACTCTCGGAGTCCCAGTCACCCTCATCTGTAACATGTGTAACCACAGGACATTAAATGAGAGAACGTGTACACAGCGGCTGACCAGCAGCGGGCAGCCATTATCATTACCATCGTGAGGTTTTATGTTGGAACTTTACCATGAACAGTTAGTTATTCTTTCATGTCCTATCAGTTGAGCCTCTGGCCTGAACAGGAGAACTGTTAACGTTTTAGCCAGGCCGCACTACTTGCTGTATGTTTGACAACCTTCTTCAACAGCCTGTAGATTTCCCTCCCAGACGTGGGTCAGGCATTGCAAGGTCCGGCTGTACTTCCATTGTATGTACTAAACTATTTTCAGCAGCCCATCTAGTTAGGTGACTACATCTAAGTATTGGGGAATGGAGGTGGGAGGGTCCAGTTTGGGTTCAGGCAACAACTCCCACCCTAGGATGAGCCGAAACCAACTCTACCCAATTCTATTGAGGAAAGCCATCCTTTCCCACAAAAGCCCAGAGAAGTGGGGGACGTGGAGCAGGGGCACGATGAGCGAGGAGAGACACAGCTAGAGCAGCAGAATCGGCCCCAGTGATGGAGGGGCTTCCAGCTGTTGCCCAGCTCCCCCCGCCCCCGCCTGCCGGCGGAGCAACAACCATCAGAATCATCCAAATGGAAAAAATCCCTAAAAATCACCTACTTAGGCGGACTACCTGAAGCTTTTCTAAACGTTTAGTGCATTTCTCTTCGAAAGGGTCTATTATTCCTCGCCAGGTTCTATTAAAGGAGTCCGTGCCTGAGAAAAATTAAATTGGCTAAGGTTCCCCACTTAACAGATGGAGAAACTGAGGCCAGGGAGAGGTAAAAGCGGCTGCTCAGGTCAAACAACAGTGTCCGTCCCGGTCTCGATGGAGGATGGCCTTGGCCTGTTGGATGCCGCCTCGCTTCTCCGCTGGCCCCGAAAGGCACCCCCAGGAGGCGAAGGCTGGTGTCCGGGCCCTGGAGATGTTGCAGGCGGTGCAGATTCTAACACCGAGGAGGCGGGCTAAGCGCTTAGACAGAGGGGATCCGTAACCGTGAGGACTCTCGCCCTGGCCTCTCACCCCCAAGGCATTCCGCTGCCTTGGGGTACAGCGAGCCCCGCGACGCGGAGGGCGCTTTGCGACGATGAAGAGCAGCTCCTACTCACGCGCCCGGGGGAGGAGGAAGTAGACGCGCCCCACGAGCCGGCCCGGAGCGAACCCGCGGCGCCCGGAGGAGGGAGCACGGAGAATAACAGGAAGTGACGCAGGCGCACGTGCTTCCGGGAGGGCGGCGGCGCGGCGCCGGAGAGGCGCGGCCGCCGCTCCGCACCTGCGCAGTCGCCGCCTGCCGCGCTGCCGAGTCACGGAGGGAGGGCGGAGCATAAAGAGGGGGCGGGGCGCCTGCCGGGTGACGCAGGCGCAGTGCGACTCGGAGGCGCGGGCCGCCCCTTCCCGCGGGTTTGGATCCGGGTCAGTCAGGGCTCCGCGATCCGGGACGGACTCTCTTGAACCGACCGGACTGGGCAACCGGAGTGCGAGAAGGTGAGAGCCCTGACTGGGACGGGTCGCGCGACGCCGCCCCTCGGCCCTCCTCTGGCCCCACCGGGCGGCGGGCGGTTTTCCGGGGCCCGTCCGCCCGCTGTCGCGTCGCGCCGGGGCGCTGACTGGCGGGGCCGGGCCGGGCCGGGCCGGGCTTTGGGCCTCGTCGTCACCTCGTCGGCTGCCGCGCGGCCTGGCCCTGCCGAGCCCCGCTCTCTCGCCCCGTCCCGCTCACCTGTCCTCTGGTTGCCCCCCTGCCCCGTCTCGCCCCTCCGCCTTCCCCCGCGGGGCCGTGGCTGCTGCTTCCCCTTTTCTCGCTCCTCGGCCGCCCTTTGCCCCTTCCCGCCCTTTCCCGCTCGTTTCTGAGCCCCGGGGCCGTTGGCTGCCTCCTTGCCTCTCCCTGCATCCCCCCGGCGCCTTCGCCCAACCGAAATCTCTCTCCTTCCGGACGGGGGCGTATCCTGGAGGGGCGGCCTCCCAGCGGGGCAGCCCAGGCGGCCGGACCTGCGGGTTCCGGGACAATCCCCGCTCTCCCAGCCCCGCCGGGCTCGGGCCTTTTCCTTCCGACCCTTCCTAACCGCGACCACCCCAGGTTCTGGGTGGAAAGAGCAACCTTGTGCTTTGGCTCCAGCAAGAAGAGCGTGTTTTGGGGTGGGAGTTAAGGGGGTGTGTAGCGAGAGGCGTGAATGTGTTTAATCGCGGGAAGGGGGCGGGGACGATTGTTTGCACCACCCAGTCCCGGCGACTGAGATAGAGACTCCCCGGACCAGGCTCTCTCCCCCGGGCAGGGCTCCTCGCCGCCGGGGGCAGAGGGGGCAGAGGGGGCAGAGCGGGCGGGACAGTTCCTAAAGCTTTAACATTGTGATGATGCGCTTACGCGCCGCCGGTCGTTCATTCTCCCCCGGGTCTCTCCCAAGGCTGGGGGCTGGAAGAGGCCTTGGTTAAAACGGCAAGATAGAAATATAAGACTGTGATACGTGTGCTATTATTTTATTCGTTGAAAAGTCAGAGAGAAAACCAGAGATTTTGATGGAGGAACTTGGGAGGATTTTGCTTGTCGTTTTGGAAAGGTTGGGGGGACATGGGAGGCATCAGTTGCCCTGTATGATTTAAGACAAAGTAACTTCGAATAGGTCTTTGCTTGTCGTTTTGGAAAGATTGGGGAACATCGGAGGCATCTAGTGCCCTGTGTGATTTGACTAAGACAAAGTAACTTCGAATAGGCCTTTAAAAAGTTTGATCTTTTTTTGGGGGGGGGGGGGAGATTGTTGTTCAAGAAATCAGCGCTGCGAAGAGGGCCAGAGAGCCTCCCACAGGCTTAGTGTGAACGAAGAGGGGCAAGACCGGTGGTGGTTCCCCAAGTTTGTCCTCCAGCTCTTGATCTGAGTGGACAGGAAAGGGAGGAATCCTGAGCATAAGAAGCGTTCTGTAAACTACAAACTGGCTCCGACTTAGGCTCTTAAGATCGTGCCCAACACTTATCTTCGCTCGGGGTTAATGTAACCGAGAGAAAAGGTGAGTAATAAAAAAATGCCCAAGTCTGAAATAATGGAGATGGTGGAACCTGGGTCCTAAACTTTTAGCCTGTAGCCAGTTTTTATTTTGGTCTGTTTTTGGTTTTTAACTTTTAGTGTGTCAATAAGAATGTTAACTTAAGTTTGTATTAAGGTCCAGATTTTAGAGGTCACCTGCAGTGTATTAAATTAGCGCTGTATAATTAAAAGTTGCATATTTGGGTATAGAGCTTCTTAACAGAGATCCCAGGCCTTGCAGCAAGGGGCCCGTCACAGCCCCTTCTGTGTCAAGTCCCGCCCGAGCATCCTTAGCATCCAGCTTAGTGCAGACGCCCGTGGTAAGAATTCTGTATTTGTGAAAGAAGGGAATTTCTGCCTTATAGAATTCAGCAGTGGATATTTAGATGTGATGTATTGACTTCCAGAGAGGCGGAAGAGGGTTGGCATGGGGTCTGCAGGATTGGGAAGACTCGGCTTAGATGATTTAACTCTAGAAAGGCCACTAGTCTGAGAGAGCATTGGACTGGTTATAAAGTAATTGAGGAAAACTATTAAGTCAGACCTTATTTTAGTTCTGCCCACAGGATGAATTTGTTTGCAGCCTACGATAGCACTCTTTCAGATGCGGTGGGCTTTAAGATTATTAAAATGTGATCTTTGCTCACCCCTCTCCCTAGGTATGTAGGACATTATTGAGCGTGCATGTTGGGGCGGATGGGAGGGTGGTGGTGGTGGAGGATCCTCCTCTACATCTAAAGATTAGAAACCAGCGAAGTATAGAATTGATAATGTTCATACCCTGGTTAAATAAACCAGCAAAATATATGTGGGAATGTATTTAAGTATTTGTCTTAAGAAGTTGAGGTGAAAGCTAGCTGAGTTCTTTGAGACTATTTTCAGTGTTCAGTGTTTCATTCCCGGGAGAAAGCTGACTAAAATATCTTCCTCCATGCATAAATAAATAAAGGAAACAAGTAGTCTTGATTCCTTGCTTCGTTGGTACTACATGGTCACATTATATCTAACATATTACAATACACTCTGACCTTTGGAATATTAGAGGTCTCACAATGCATCAAGCCTACCCCTGAGAAATGAGCAGAGAGGGAGGGAATCAGAGGATCCAGGGCTCTACAGAGAGGCACTGCTCTCTGGGAGTCCCTGAGGGGAGGATGGGAGGGTTAGGGGTTAGGGGTAGGAATAAAGAAAGAAGAGGTAGAATGAATCCTTTGCTTCAAAAATTCCCCATCTTCTGTTTTTTTTGTTTGTTTGTTTTAATGTTTTTCAGATTCTTTGTGATATTATAGATACTAGTTGAAAAAATAACTAGTATCTTTTACCAAGTGAAAGAATAATTGGGAAACTAGATTCAAAGCAATTATTAACATACTTCAGTTATGTTTCTTGTTGCTTTGGTTGGTCCCCCATTCCCTTTTGTTTTAAATGTAATAATCAGGGTGGGGGGAAAAAAACTTGGTTATTTATTTTTTGGCTTTTAAAAAAATTGAACATCACTTAAATGTTATCTATAGAACAGTAATTTCTCTTTTTTCTTTACTTCCTACCTTTTATTTTGGCGGGCTAAGTTTGTTCTTTATATTTTTTTGAATTGTAAGTATAATTTATTTTTTTATCTTTTATAATAAAATATTCAAAGCTATTAAAAAACAAATGAAGGTATCAACCTTATAGGTTGACTGTGGAATAGTCAGTAATCATTAAACATGTTTGTAACTCTGCTTTGATATTCATATCCAGTTTGATATCTGGATATGAATATTGATAATGAATAATGATACTCAGATCAGGATTGCTTTGGAGAAATGCTGCCATGTATCATGAAGTTATACTTAACTAGAATTTTTAGGGTTAGACTAGATAAATAGCATTTTAAAGAATCAGAATGCTATTTGTTGGGCTTTTCCCTTTTATTTCTGATGCAAAAGTTATTTTGTCTATAGGTTTCTAGACCTCTACAAATGGAGAGATTTTTCCCCCCTTTAAAAGAATATATTTAAACAGATTTTAGGTGATATTGTTTCCAAAATTGTGTAATAGGATATTGACATCAAGTATTTGGGCATTTTAAATTCTATCTTAATAGATGTAAGAAATCATCTATACTGAAACTTCTTTTTAGAAATAGAAATTTGTTCTCTCTTCTAACAAACAGCAATAGTATCAGGAATAAAGATTTTAACAAAATATATACTTTTGAACCCACCTGTTGTCACTGTGCTCATTTTATTTTGATTTTCTTTTTTAGTATTAGCGGGAACATCATAGTAGTGTAAGAAGTTTCACAATGAAATCCGAAGCCAAGGATGGAGAGGAGGAGAGTCTACAAACTGCTTTCAAGAAATTAAGAGTGGATGCATCAGGGTAATGAAATATATAGTATGTTACTTGGGGATTATTCACTAGACTTAAATAGCCTTTTTCTCTACTAAAATTTCTCATTATTTGTAGAAGATATAAATGTTATTAATGTGACACTATACCAAATCTGCACAGCATTGTATTTCTTGTAAAAGAAACTCCTCTGTTAAATTTTAAAAAGTTGTAGTTCATTTGTACTCCAAGGTTTCATGGTTTGATTTTCCTTAACTTTTGTGGAAGGCATTCCCCCTCTCTTTTTAACCAAACATTATCAAGTGGTGTCCCATTAAGGATTTTCTCATATATCTCTAGGGAATCACAGTATTTTTCACTAAAAGTGAATTACCTCAGTAGAAATCTCTGCAGACATTGTCAATTTCATGGGCCTATTGCTGAGACTATCACTATGGAAACCTATTCATTAGGGTTCTGTCACAGAGATCAATAATCTTGGACCCTTTGGCCAAACTAATTAGAGCACTTATAGACCAGCTGCTGTCTGAATGTTAAAATTTTACCCATTGCAAAATGTTTTGTGCAATATTCTTCTCATCCCCATTCTTTGTCCCAGTCCAGAAGAAGTCTCAGATTTTTAATGGATAGAAGAATATTTCTTTTCATGAATGGAAACTAAACACTGGAAACTCAGAGTAGAAAACTCCATAACAAGTAGTAATAATAATAATAATAATAATAATCACTAAAAAATTTACTATGTCTTGGACACTAGCCTAAATACTTTATATACATTATTTAATCCTCACTATCAACTTAGAAGATAGTTATTACTGTTATTCCAGTTTACAGACAAGCCACAGATGAATTAAGCTACTTGCTAAAGGTCACATCAGTAAGAAACCCCGACAGTTTGTCTCCAGAACCTGTGCTCTTCAACCATTCCTTTATATGGTACCTTGAAGACAACTTGAAATGCATGCAGCTTAAATTTATGTTCTAACAATAGTAGAAATTAAATAGATGTTATTATAGCTGTCTGCTTATTGCTAACACTGTTTTGGCCTACCAAATGAGATTTATACTAATAGAGTGACTTATGCTAAATATACTAATTGTGTAATAGCTGTTATAGTTGCTCACATTTGCTTTCATGATACTTTAAATAAGAATCTCTTCCCAGTGGTTTTTTTCAATATTGTGGTCATTTTGCCATGAAAGTTGATTGGCACTTTATAAGCCTTTTTGGGAAATGGAAACAGAGCAGAGAAACAGTTCCAGATTGTGGTCATAGTGTATGCCTTCATGATTTTGGATAGAAAAAAAATGTTTAAACAGGAGAATACTAGGAATGCTGCATATATACATGTACACATATAAATTTCTTACTATATACATTTTATAAATAATTCTTGATGTACAGATTCTTTTCCTGGTATTTTAAAAAGTTGGGTTCTAGCTGATTTGGCTCAGTTGATAGAGCGCTGGCCTACAGACTGAAGGGTCCCAGGTTGCAGGCTCCATCCCCAGTTGGGATTGTGCAGGAGGCAGCTAATCAGTGATTCTCTCATCATTGATGTTTTTATCTCTCTCTCCCTCTTCCTTCCTCTCTGAAATCAATAAAAATACATTAAAAAAAAAAAGTTGGAACATAAAATTAAGCTGTTTCAGTACTCTTAAAAAATTCCTTGAACATTAAAAAACCTTTCAAAATATTTATTTAATATATGACCATATATATAGTTGTGGCATATGATCTGCTTTGAGTATAATTATAGAAAGAGAAATAGCAGTGAAGAGCATTTGAGAAAACTGAACAAATAAGAGTAGAAGGGGTGAGTCATTACCATGAGTAAGCAGAATAAGACTTGTATAATGTATCCTACATCTCTAGTTGTTTCATATTGTTGCTGACTTACAAATGGGACATCTGAGGTACTGACTCATAAACTAACCAAGCCTTGCCTGGAATTTAGCATCCTGTTAAGCAGGTTTTGATTTCTAATGGTATTTGTCTTACCAAAATAAGTCTCTATATATTTATTATAGAACAACGTAAACCTTTTTATCTGACTATAAAATAACACGTGCTTATTATAGACAAGTTCACAAAAATAAAAAAGGAAGTAAACATCACATTTCACCATAATCACTGTTAATATATAGACTATATATAAAACACTGTATATCATTATGTGTAGATGCTTATTTATGCTGTTTCCTCTTAATATTATAAGCATTTTCTTATGTTATTAAAAGGTCTTTATACACTTAATTTTTAATACATTTCTAATATTCTATTTTCTAGATCTGCCACAATTCATGTAATGGAGTATTTTCTATTTGTTAGACATTTAAATTATTCTCATTTACTTTTTATTTTTAATTATATTTCAGTGGACATCTTTTTATTTTACTTTAGTAGGTTTTATATTTCTAAAGGGTTTTTTATTAGTACCACAATATGTGAGGTAGGAGCGTGTGTGTGTATGTTGAAAAGATCTGAAAGGATTCATATTAAAATGTTAATGTTGCTAATCTCCAGGTTGTGAGATTATAGATCATTATTTTTTCTCTTTTAAATTTTTTCATCTTCTTTGTTGGAAACGCATAGTACTTGTGTAATTTCAAACTGCCAAGATTTAACTCAGTAGATATTTCAAGTTTATTAGTTGTAAAAATTAGAATATTTTTCTAAAAGTTGTATAATATGTGAAAATGTGTTCATTTTCAAGTTAGATTGAGTCTCCTAAAGCTTTTGCTCCTAAACTTAGTTTCCAACTCTGGTTGCACACATAAAATAAGTGGTCAGTGTCATTAGCATTCTCTCTGGACATAAGGCCTGATCTGCCCCAGATAAACAGCCTAAAGTCTATTTTTATCCTGTTGCTGGCTATACTTAAGAATCATTCTTTGGCTTGTGATTTGGCAACAGTGGGCTTTTAGGGATCCTTTAAATTTGATTCCAAAGGAAAATTTGCACTAAAAGCTGAATAATTTTTGAGAAACTCAGACTAGAAAGAAAACAAGTTTTGTTTGGGTTGGTGAAAGCAGTAAGTTCTGTAGTTATAAATTTTGTTCTTTTCTTCAGGTCCATAGCATCTCTGTCTGTTGGAGAAAGCCCAAGTGTCAGAGCATCAGTCAGAACAGCAGCAGATGATACCAAACCTAAAACCACATGTGCATCTAAAGACAGTTGGCATGGGTAAGAGCTGCCTCTTGCAGATGATTTTTAACTCAATATTACTGGATTTTCTTTCCCATGTATCCAGAAATGGGTATGTATGATATGGAACCCAAGAGTCAATGTTTAGAGAAGACCCATTCTTCCCAATTATGGATATGCTGAGATTTGCTTTATATTCTGGTGCATAGTCAATTTCTATAAAGTTAGTTTCCAGTTCTATGTTTGTTTGAGAAGAATGAGTTTTCTCTAATCATTCTTGAGTTCCATATATGTCCATTAAATTAAGCTTTTAATTATTATTTAAAATAGTGTTATTTGAATTTTTTAAATATTTTTTTTTGTCAGCTTGACCTATCAATTATTGAGGAGTATGTTAAAATTTCTTCTATGGGAATTCATTTGTCTGGTTTCCTCTTAAGCTCTATATTTTTGCTTTATGTATTCTGAGGCTATTTTGTAGATTCATAGGGCCTATATTCATTACAGTTTAGAATGTTTTCTTTGTGATGAATTGAGACATCATATAGTGACATCCTTGATCCCTCATAATGGCTTTTGTCTTAAAGTCTATTTTGTCTGGAATTAATATAGCTAATATAGTTGTCTTTTAGTTAGTATTTGCCTAGTGTATCTTTTTTCTAGTATTTTCAATCCTTGTTTTAAAATTTTCAAATACATATGATTTGTTTTATTTAATCTGATAATTTTAACTGCTTAAACTCATTTACATAGATTTTACTTTATGCCTTTATGCTATCAATTGTCTCCCCCCGCCCTCCCTTTTCTCATCTTTAAAAAAATTGTTTGAAATGGGTTTGTTTTTTCCCCTACTATTTTTCCTTCTATTGATTTGGAGATTGTATACTTTATTTCTATTATCCTAGTAGTTAGCCTTGAAATTTTACTATACATGCTTAACAAAGACAAAAGTTAGTATTTTAACCATTTTTCTTAAAACCCATTTACTCTGATCTGACTTCCATGGTCTAGGTGCCCAATATTTTAGTTCTGTCACTTTTTAGACTTATAAATTAGGTTTTATTTAACTTCATTATTATTTAAATAGTATTTATTTAGATTTATCTCATTTATACTGTTTGCTCTTACCATTCTTACATCTCATACCTTCCATAGGATCACCTTTTTTCTTCCTAACCTACTTTCTTCTGAGGTTCCTTTAGTGAAGGTCTTATTGCCAAATAGGGCCATATAGAATAAATTTAATGGTTCCTCTGGAGTTGTATAACATCATGTTCTATTGGTAAATATATTTTGCTTTGATTTATCTGAAAATGGCTTTATTTAATTCTTGTTCTTTGGAGATACACCTGAGTTGATACATACCTAAAATCATAGCTTTAGATTGATAGTTATTTTCTCTTAGTACTTGTCTTCTGGCTTCCATGTTGACATTGAAAAGCCTTTTCATCTAATGGTTCTTTTGGAAATAATCTGTTTAGTCTCAGGCAGTTTTTAAGCAGTTCCTGTTGGGTTTGGTATTCTATAGTTTGCTCTAGTGTATCTATCATTTGCTTCAATGTGCTTTCTATATCTATAGATTCTTTCATCAATTTAAAAAACTTACCAGCTGTTATCTCTTTAAAAATTACTCTTCTCTGTAGTCTTTAACTCTAAATTTCTTAGTCTTATATCCCTTTAAAATTTTTTTTTAAATTAATGTATTACATGTGTACATATCTTCCCACTGCCCCCCCTTCCCATGCATACCTTAACCCCCCAGTGTCTTGTGTCCATTGGTTATGCTTATGTGCATACATACAAGTCCTTCGGTTGATCTCTTATCTACCCCACTTCTCCCTAATCTTCCCATTGTAATTTGACAGTCTGTTTGATGCTTTACTGCCTCTGTATCTTTTTGTTCATCAACTTGTAATGTTCTTTATTATCCACAAGTGAGTGAGATCATGTATTTTTCTTTCATTTACTGGCTTATTTCACTTAGCATAATGCTCTCCATTTCCATTCAGGTTGCTGCAAATGGTAAGAATTCCTTTTTTATGGCAGCATAGTATTCCATTGTGTAGATGTATCATAGTTTTCTGATCTAGTCATCTGATGGGCACCTAGGCTGTTTCCAAATCTTAGCTATTGTAAATTGTGCTCCTATGAACATGATTGGTGTTTATAGTTTCTTAGGAGTCTTATATCTCTTAACTGTTACTTTTCCAAACCTCTACGTTTCTGTTCTGCCTTCTTGGTCAGGGGTCAGCAAACTTTTTTTTTGTTTTTGGTAAAGGGCCAAATAGTAAATATTTTAAGTTTTGGCAGGTGAGAGATGAGATCTGAGCATATTATGTAGGTACTTACATAAGTGAGAAAACTCGTGCCCTCCCTGCCTGATATGGGCTATCTTGGCTATGGACACACTTTGTGTTCTGCTGCTGAGAGTCTCAGGATGAAATGACTAGACTTGTGGGATAGCTGGGTTGAGGGCAATGCCAGGGTCAGTTTTACTTTCTGCCTTAGTGGTACTCAGCTTCTAGTATGTCTTTCTCTCTTCCATAGAGAGCCTGGCACAGGCCAGACACTCAAACTGAGATTCTGCTTCTCAGTGCCCAGTGATTGCCGACAGCAGAGTGATGGGGAGAATGGGCAAAGGGGGACACCTCAGCCTGGTCTCTGTGGCTCTCAGTGCTGGCCCACGGGCTATAATTTGCTGACCCCTGTTATAAATAATTTAAATATTATCTTCTAGTTTAGTATTTCTTTCCCTAACTGTATGTATTCTGCTTAGTCCATCTGTTTAGTTTATTTTCAAATATAAAGTTTATTTCTTAAAATTCTATTTGGTTTTGTTTCCAATCTTGCTTGGCAGTGTTATTTCCTTTTTGCTTTGCTCAGTTCTTTTGTTTATTAAATATATTTTTTAAAGTTATGTAGTTTATCTGATATGTCCCAGTGTCCGAAAACTTCAGGAGTCTAAATCTCTCAGCTGTTAATCAGTGATAGAAATGAACCCTAAACCTGCTACTCTGTTTAGAGATCATGGCATAATGGCCATTTGTAGCATTAGCCTCACATTGATACTGAAGCTGCTGAATTCAGGACATGGAAACATTTAGTTTTTACACCCTACAGTTGTCTGTGCAGGATGCTTCTCCAAACCGGTTGGGTCACAGTTTCCTGAGCCAAAGGTTGGGGCAGGGTGGGTGTTCTGCACTAAATGTTTGGCTCAAGAAATACAGGTAAAAACTACCCTTTACCTCTCCTGTTTTTATAGCTGGCTAATACGGAGATGTTGACGTTTTTGAGACACAGAGACATAGGCAGCTTAAAAGGGAGGCAGGCACATCCCTTTTTTGAGAAACTTATGACCACTAGACTCATAAGTCTGAGAGGGGTCAGATTTCCAACTGTTCTAAAGAATTTGTTTAGGAGAGGTCTGTATCCCAACATCTTGTACATTTTTTTCCTCTTAGCTCTACACGGAAATCTTCACGAGGAGCAATGAGAACCCAACGTCGTCGACGGTCTAAGTCTCCTGTCCTTCATCCCCCAAAGTTTATACATTGCAGTACAATAGCATCTTCCAGCAGCCAGCTCAAGCACAAAGGCCAGACTGACTCTCCTGATGGCAGCGGTGGGTTGGGAATTTCAACCCCTAAAGACTTCAATGCAGGAGAATGCTCTACTTCTCTCGATACTAATCACACAGGGGCAGTTGTCGAGCCTTTGAGAACTTCGGTTCCAAGGCTGCCGTCAGAGAGTGAGAAGGAAGACTCTTCTGATGCTACTCAAGTCTCCCAAGCAAGTCTCAAGGCCAATGATCTCGCTGACTTTCAATCTGTTTCCAAGCTAAACCAGGGCCAGCCATGTGCATGCCTAGGCAAGGAGTGCCAGTGTAAGAGGTGGCATGATATGGAGGTGTATTCCTTTTCAGGCTTGCAGAATGTCCCTCCCTTGGCCCCAGAACGAAGATCCACGCTTGAGGACTACTCTCAGTCACTTCACACCAGAACTCTGTCTGGCTCCCCGCGCTCCTGTTCTGAGCAAGCTCGAGTCTATGTGGATGATGTGACCATTGAGGACCTGTCAGGCTACATGGAATATTACTTATATATTCCCAAGAAAATGTCCCACATGGCAGAAATGATGTACACCTGATAGCAAGAACCAACTAATATGCTTTAAACCAATGAAGGGCTGTCAGAGAGATGTAGTAAATGGCAGACCTGGCAGCCACTTTGTGTGAGAAGACACCTCCTGCTCACTGTGCTTGCAATAAAAACTTTACTTGGCATCTCAGTTCATCTTCATTCTTTAAACTTGCTCTCTGAGTTCTCACATATCTACAAACTGATCAAAGGAAAAGCCCTTTCACTTAGTTATGTTCCTGGGGGATGAAGAAACTACAATTATGTGACTGGTAGCAGTGGGTATATGGTAAAAGCATTTTTCAAATCTGTGAAAGATTTTGTGGCCAAGGAAATGAAATGTGGTTTTATAATTGGACTGAACATTTGTTATGCAGTAGTTGCCAGCTCAGAATATTAGAACTTCTATGACTGATTTAAGCCATCTCTGATTTAATGCAAAAGTTATTGTCTTTACAGGTTTCTTATGTTATTATTAAGCCAGAGATCCAGAGTTTAGATTTAATATGAATAAACTAGCTGGCCTGCCCTGTGTTGTTTGAGAGAATCATTAGCTATCATTAAGCAAACCTGCTGGTGGTGGTCATCCTGAGGCATGTTACATGACGCGTCTCATGGAAGAAGCAGCTTGGAGTGGGCTGCTTCAGTTGGAGCAAGGGGATGTAATCTTTGAAGCTAGTATGTGTCTTCTCTATCTCTCACATTTTAATGTATATGGCGTGTTTCATATACATGTAGATCTCACACTTCAGTTTCAAATGTTTTGGATGGATATTATCTCTTCTCTGCCTTCCTACGCTAAGAACCCCTAAGAGAATTTTATACATGCGTATCCTGCATTTCTGGTCAATCATCCCGAAATGCCTTTTAAGTTTGGTAAAAAAAAAAAAAATCCTCAATTTCAGCTGGAGGATCAATCCCTATCTTTTTTACATAGTTCCAAAGTGAATTTTACATATGCCACCTAACTTTTAATTCAGACCATCGTAAGCATGCCCATTGAATATAGTGAAAATTTGTCTAGCCATTTTAACAACATGTTAACAAAAAGTTTGTTTTATGTAGATTACAAAGTAAGATTTACTCTTCATTAAAACATCCTACTGTGGGGTTGATTCATGACAGTAGAGTCTGGGCTTACAAGTAGGTGTACTTCTACTTGGGAGAAATGGGGAGGGTATTTACTGGAAAAGCCCTGGAGAGACCCCAGGCCAGTTGCTAGTTACTAGTTTCGTGTGGATTGAGTAGTATCTGAAGGCTGTGGATCAAGACAACAGAATGTCTTTCATCACAGCACTAGGGACTGTTAACAGGTACTGGTTTCATAATACTAACAGAAGGTGCACTGTTTGTACAGCTGAGGCAGCAGTTATGGAACTTTCAGATCTCAAGATTCTTGTGCTTACAAATTGAGAATCCCAAAGCTTTTGCTTATGTGGGTTATATTTATCATTATTTACCATATTAGAAACTAAAACTAAAAAATTTTAAATATATATTACTTTAAAGATAGTCTATAAACCCATTTATGTTCATATAAATAATATTAGGAGCCTAGTGCACGAATTTATGTTCATATAAAGATTAGAAGCCTCTTGCACGAAATTCATGCACAGGTGAGTCCTTAGCAGCAGCTGGCCAGGGCCTTCCATCGGTCTGCCCCATCCCTTGGTGGTCAGCACACATCATAGCAAGCAATTGAACTCCCGAGGAGACACTTTACGTATTAGGCTTCTAAATTGGAAAATGACTTCTCCAAAACAGTATTTAGTGAGGAGAGTTGCATTGTTTTACATTTTTGCAAACCCCTGTGATGTTTGGCTTATTTGAAGACAGCTAGATTCTCAGACCTGCTTCTGCATTTAGTCTCTTGTGACGGTGCCTGTCACATGACCTTGGAAAACTACGCCTGTGAGACAGAGTTTGAAAAAATAGTTAACTTACGTATGTCACATAACTTTTAATGAAAATAGCTTTGGCCTCGCAGATCCCCTGAAAGAGTAGATTCCCAGACCACATTTTGAGAACCACTAGTCCAGGCTATTAGAGCTGATTGGACCCACCACCCACCCTCAGCTCTACAACTCTTGTTTTCACCTTTCTTACTGGAGAGTAATGGAGTTAATGGGCTTAACATGTTACTTGAATTCAAATGATTCCTAAGTCCCTAAATCCTTTTTGATTTGTTTCTCAAACCAGTCATCTGGTTATTTTGCTTAGTTCTGTATATTAACAGAACAATCACCAGAGAATGGAGAATGATGCATATTCCTTTCAGACAAAGTTGTTAGGAGGAGGTGTCGGGATGAAAAAGAAAGTTCCAATGTTGAGTAACCTGTTGAAGAAATCCAAACGTGGATGGAAGCTTAGGCATTCCAGATTTGCAAGAATGAGTTTTAAGTATTTACATCTCAGTATCTTCCTCAAAACATGAATCTTAAAGTTAATACTCTGTTCAGACATATTTGGGCCAACATTAATATGCATCACTCAATGGGACATTTGACGTGGTGAGTGCCACTTACAGAACATCCTTCTTTGATGTGTCCTGGGAAATGGATTCAGATTGTGGCTTGAGGAATTAATACTCTGATGTTGAGAAGAGGAGCATCCTGACGTGTCCATTAATTAATTACTCATTGAATATTCATTTACTTTAACACATTTACCAAGAGTACAAAACGCCAGAAACACTATACTAGGAATAGAACAATAAGAACATATACTTGTCCTTAAGAAAGTGCTGTGGAGAGAGGATTGGGGGATAATCAGGGCTGGGCAGGGAGAGGGGGTGATATTTTATTTGGGGTGATCAGATAAGCCTCTGATAAGGTGACATGTTAGCTGAGACCTGAAGAAAGTGAGGGAGCGAGCCTTGTGGGTATTTAGGGGAAGAGCATTCCTGACGGGAGGAATAGCAGAGTTATCTGTCTTGAAGCAGCTGAGGTCACAGCGGCAGTTCATGGAGGATCTTTTAGGCCATTTTAAAAGTTTGGACTCAGGAGGAGATAAGGAACCATTTGGGTTTGGAGAAGAGACATATCAGACATGGTCTTTTAAAAATATACATACATTATTGATTTCAGAGAGGGGGAGAGAGAGAAAAACCTCAATGATAATGCACGCCCTGCACTGGGGATCAAGCCCACAACCCTGGCATATCTCCTGACCGGGAATCGAACTGTGACCTGGTTCATAGGTTAATGCTCACCCACTGAGCCACACTGGCTGGAATTTTTTTTTTATTGTAATTGATTTCAGAGAAGAAGGGAAAGGGGGAGAGAAATAGAAACATCAAATCATTTATGGGCTGCCTCCTGCAAGCCCCACGTTAGGGATTGAGCCGCAAAGACCTGGCGTTAAAAGAGCCCTGGCTGCTGTATGTGGACTAAGGGGAGCAGGGGAAGGAGACAGGAGAGCAGTTAGGAGGCTGTTGCAGTAAATCAGGCAATAGTTTCCAGTGGCTTGGGCACTTGGCAGTCCAGAGAGAGGTGTTCTGAAATCACTTTGAAGGTAGAGCTGAAGGGTTTTGATAAGGGATATCAGGTGTGAGAGACAGGTTGGAATTAAGGGTGATACCAATGGTTTTAATAATCTGGAGAGCAGGTCTAGGAGAAGAAATTGGGAATTTGATTTCATTAAGTCTGGGATGCTTGTGTAGACATGATGTAGAGCTGTTGAATTGGTGGTTGGATACATGACTGAAGATAGGAGAGTGGTTTAGGCTGGAGATACAGTTAGGATGCTTATATTTAAACTATGAGACTGAAGGAAATCACGTTGGAAGCAAATGTAGATAATCAGCTCAAGGACCAAGCTCTGGGACATTCTCAGTGTATAGAGGGCAGGGGAATGAGGAGGAACCAGCAAAAAACTGAGTAGTAGCAGCAGAAGCAGAACCAAGAGAGAAGTTCTAGAGGTCAAATAAAAAAGCATTTTAAGAAGGAAGCTGTCAGCTGCCAAATACTTAGGAGACAGAGAGATTAGGGGAACCTACTATGTGCAGGCAAGGACATACAAAGATGAGCCAGAGTGCCAGGCACAGAGTAGGTGTTCATGCATTGTTTTGGAATGAAGATAATCCTTGCTTCAAAACACCTCCCAGTTTAGGGGAGGAGCCAGCATGGGAAGTTACCTAACCAGCCAGGAGCCTTGTCTGGGAAGATGAGGCTTCTTCAGCTGAGTCTTTAGTGCTGAGAACTCAGGTGGGTTTCCATGTGTAGTCCTCTCTGTCCTGGATTTTCAGTTCCCTTCTCTCCAGGTTCCCCAGGAAGCAGTCACACTTAAGTTGAGAAGGAAATATAGGACACAAGTGACTACCCCACCTGACAGAGAACCATGGAGCAAGAAAAGACCCGGGGGAAAGAGGAATGAGATAGATACTTTTTAAGACAGTTCAAATTCACTCCAAGTTTTAATAAATTCCATTTGGTGGAAAGAACTTGGTTTTCCTAAGGAAAATCTGTTTTAATGCCCCTCTGGCCACAAGAGGGCTCCCTTTCCCTGAACTGCATTGGTTTAAGGGCAGGGCCAAAAAGTGATGGTGGGATCAAGAAGTTCAACCTGGTCCCGGTAAGGTCAGCACCAAATTTGGCAAAGATTTTACTTAAACTTTTAAGAAGTCAAAAGTGTCCCTTTAACAGTAAAAAGTGAAAAGCCACAGGGTAATGTTGAGTAAACACATATTGGGAAGAATAAGGAGTACTTCAATGTCAAAGTAAGCAATATTTAGGGAGTGATCCCTTCCCACATTGGTGACTATTAAGCATAATCGTTTGAAAAGTAACATCCGGTGAAGATAATATTAATAATAGCTAACATTTATTAGTTGTGTAGTGTGTTATAGGCCTTTTTTTTAAACAGTATTAAATCATATAATCTTCACCCAGTCATATAAGGTTGATACTGTTAGCCTTAATAACCCTTTAAGAAAGGTACTTTTACAGATGAAGAATTTGTGGCTTAGAGAAATTACCAGTTGGTTCAGGGTCACACGGCTTGAGATTTGAGCAGATATCTAACTCCACAATTATTTACTCTATATGTTAGATAGGACAAGGGTCTCAAGGTCTTGGCCACTCTTTTTCTTTGAAATGCCAGATGGCAGAATTTTATGATTTTATTAACACAAATACAATGTGTACACAACCTGCCTATTCATTTTCTTCGCTGCGCAGCCTGGCATTGGGGTTGGTGGCTCTGATGGCCAGCTGGGCTGCTTTTCCACCATGGCTCTGCGGTTCTTTGAGGAGACGTTGTGAGCATTATCAGCACAGTAAGATTTATTGCCCATCAGCAGACTTCCAGCTCCTTGACGTTATGGACCAGAAACTTCTGAAAGCCACTGGGCAGCATGTGCTTTGTTTCCCTGTTGCTCCCATAACCAACGCTGGGCATCAAGATCTGGCCCTTGAATCTTCCATGCCACCTATTGTCAATGTCTCTGGGTTTCCGCCAGTTCCGCTTAATTTTGACATATGGGTCTGACTGGTGCCGGATGAACTTCGTGGTCCTCTTTTGGGTTTCACGAGGGGTCTGAGGGCAGTCATGGTGCCATGTAGGAGATGGATGCCACCTCTGTAGGCAGCGCCGAGGGAGAGAGAGCTGGGCCATTCTTAATAAATGTTATTTCTTGCTTAATGTTAAAATGTAGCACAGTAGCCCTGACCGGTTTGGCTCAATGCATAGGGTGTTAACCTGCAGACTGAAGGGTCCCAGGTTCGATTCTGGTCGAGGGCATGTACCTGGGTTTCGGGCACATCCCTAGCAGGAGGTGTGCAGAAGGCAACTGATCGATGTTTCTCTCTCATCAGTGTTTCTAACTATCCCTCTCCCTTCTTTTTTGTAAGAAAATAAAAATAAAAATAAATCAATATAATTAAAAAAGAATATATAACAGTATTTGCAGATGTAACAGTAAACAGAATGAGTTGACAAGAACTCAAGGGGATGAAAGTAGCCAATTGCAAAAAAAAAAAAAAAAAAAAAAAAAAAAAAAAAAAAAAAAAAAAAAAAAAAAAAAAAAAAAAAAAAGCAAAGAAAAGAACAACATGAAAGTAACCAAATAGTGTATCTAAGCAATGACTAACCCTCCCTTCCAAGAGAAGGAGCTTTGGTTATAAATCCTCCGTCTTCTTTACTTGCTGCAAGTAAATAAAACTACCTTGGGACAACCATGTCTCATGTTTTAATGAGAACCCCTTGAGTTTGGTAACATACATAGGCTAGGTTAAGTCAGTAAATTCATGAACCCTGGAATGTAAATTAAGAAACAGTTTCTTAATTTGACAACATCACAGCGGTCAACCAGGAAGGAGAGTCAGATTTGTCTGATCTTTTAAAAAGAATTTAACTGTCCTGGCCTCCCCCCAGGACAATTGAATTCAGTAGGTTGGGGCTGGGGTGGGATGGGGGGGTCTGGAATCCATGTTTTTTAGTTCCACTGGTGACTGTTCTGTGTACATGCCCTTGGTAGGGAGGGAGCCACGGTAGGGAGCCGCACTGGCGAACAGGGGCTCAATTTATGTAGGTGACCAGTCCTCTAGGCCAGGCAGCCTTAGAGCAGGATTATGGTGATTTGCTCAGCATTTAACGACAAAGGGCTTCCAGTGGGAGATGACCTTTCCCCTCCCCTTGAGAGCCGCGCTAGAAAGCAACGTGGGATTCTCCAGGGACGGAGGTGAGAAGTGGCAAAAGCAGAATTCTCTGTGGACAGCACGGAGGTGTTGTTCTCAGTGAAGTGTGCACGCAGGCTGTCAGTCAATCTGGCGGGGTGGTGAGACGAAACCCAGATGATACATACAGCCTTTATCTGCTGCTCTTTGCTGTCAGCTTGGCAAACAGCCGGCGATAGTGCGCGCAGAGGCTGGGCGTTTCTACTGGGGGGTGAAACGTGGGCCCCGGAGGGGCCCTTTAAGGCAGGGGGCTGCGAGTGATATAGGAGCCAAGTCTTAAGCACTAGGAGTCAGCGGGGAGGAAGGGAGAAAAAGTTTTCTAACCGTTTCTGAAATGAACAAAACTTCTGCAGTGATTTTAAGTGGCCTAAGTCATCCAACAACTTGGGCATGAGAAGTTTGAAATCAGATCATCATGTAATGTTCTCAGGAACCTCCTGTGCTTGCTTTCTTAATGGTTTCTATCCTCCCTTCTTCCCCCATCTCTCTCTCTTACTCTTCTCTCTCTCTCTCTCTCTCTCTCTCTCTCTCTCTCTCTCTCTCTCGCTCTCTCTCCCTCTCTCTCTCTCTCTCCCTCTCTCTCTCCTCTCCTCCCCCACGCCCCCTCGCACACACACAGAGCTTCCTGTTCTTGGTGGTTCCCACCTTCCTCGGAGTTGCTCTGTGCTCCTGTTAACCCTGGGCTCAGCTGGGATTTCCAGTCATTAACCCCGGCCACAGCTTCATGTCACGCAGATTTATGTGTCCCTTTCACTGGAGCTTGGGAACCTGACCTGCCCCAGGAACTTTATGAAGTCTGGCTGCACCGGCTCTTAGGACCCCAGAGCAGAAGAGAGTTTGGAAAGAGAATTAAAAAAAAAAAAAATCTTGATCCTTGAGTGTTTCTGAGATGAACGCCTTCCAACACAACTGGCAACTCTGTGTCTCAGAGATGGAGGACAGACAGACTCCTCGCCCTTCAGAGGAGGTATTTCCCCTGCAGGGGAGAGAAAGGGGGTGATCCCAGCCTTTGCCCACGGTTCCTCCCGGGTTTGCTCCGGGTTCCTGGGCGGAGGGAATTCGGGGTTGTGCGTGAGCTCTGGACTCAGGGCTGCTGCATCTCCGGACTCCGCTTTTGGACCCTCACGTCTCTGCTTTCAACTCATCTGTGAAACCAGGCCCCATTCCTTTCCCTGCAGTCACTGGATTCCTTTTTTGGGGTTGGCAGTGGTGCCTTCGCCCCAGGACCTGTGAGGGCGTGTGAGTGGCGTTGGGGCTGAGGTTTGCTCTGGGGGGGTTCTCAGTGTGCCAGCACAGGGTGTTCTGCTAGTGGCCCTCCTCTCCCTCCCCGGTCCCCCCGCCCACTGCCTCCCACAGACTCAGGGCGCCCCGGGGTGGAGGAGCCTCTTACCCCGGGGGGAAGGAGAGCCATCAGGGCGCCCCAGCTGCCTACACTTTGTTCTCCGCTTCCCTGCCTCATCCCCGCAGCCACTCCCCGGGGCCGGAGCACCAGCCCCGTCTGAAACACCCCTCCCACTCTGAAGGAGGCCGGGCCGGCCAGGGGGCTATTTTGGGAGCAGCTTCTGAGATCCAATGGCCTTGTTAGGGCAACACTGACCTTTCTGTCCCCGGAGGAGGGCAGGATTGGACAGGGGCGGGGCAGCCTCCAGGAGATCGACAGCCCCACACACCCACGGGTGGAGGAGAAGGGGCCGGCGGGCTGCAGGAATTCGGCCTGGGGGCTGGGGCTGTCACCGAGGGGGGACTTCCCCTCTTTGAGACGGACTGGGGACCCCGCCACCGGACCCTTTCCCTGTGCTTCTTAAAGGGATCACAGCATTATTTTTTCTTTCCCCTCCTTGGACTCCATGGAAGCCAGACGCGGGATGCTCTGTGGAGGGTTTGAATCTCTCCTTCCTGCTTCCTTCCCAACTGGCAGCCTTCCTCTGGCTGACTGAGAGGGGCCTCCCAGGCATGGCACTGACCAGCCGACCCAGTGCTGACTTGGCTCCTGGGCTCACTCAGCCGCTGGTGGCCTCTTGCTTTCC
>PVJN01031123.1:0-25099 GCA_004026805.1 Lasiurus borealis | reverse complement strand
TAAAACCTTATAAAATCTGCTTGTCAAATGAAAGAATGTAGATTAAAGTAAAAAAGAACAAAAATCACAATAGTATATCTCTGAGACCGGTTTGGCTCAGTGGATAGAGCGTCGGCTTGCAGACTGAAAGGTCCCAGGTTCGATTCCAGTTGGGGGCATGTACCTTGCTTGCAGGCACATCTCCACTGTGGGGAGTGCAGGAGGCAGCTGATCGATGTCTCTCTCTCATTGATGTTTCTGACTTTCTATCTCTCTCCCTTCCTCTCTGTAAAAAATCAATAAAATATATTTTAAAAAATCACAATAGTATATTATTGTGATTGTCATATAAAAAATAATGCTATAAAGTCATTAAAAAACAAAAACCTAGCCATCAATAATGCTTGGTACTGGTACTAGTTTCAAATATATTATCAGGTTTATGGGTAACTATACATCTTTATACAAATAGGTAATCATCAGTATAGTACTTGTACAATCTTACATTAAATAAATGTTAAAATTTTTGACTTAACATTCTTACTAGTTAAGAAGAATCTTTTGCCAGGAAAATAAATAAATGTTGAACCATATAAAAACAACCCATTAAAAATCAGAAATTTACTTACTGACTGATAGCTACCAAATAAATTATATAAAGTTACATAATTATAAACTCTCATGAAACTTATAAGATAGGAAATATCTCAATGCAATAAGCTTCTATGAAGAACATAAAGCTAATATTATAATTAATAGCAAGATACTAAGTGTTTCCTTGTAGGGTCTGAGAAAGGAGAATATTCAATATCTCCTTTTCTTTTCAATGTTTTATAGGATGACCTAAAAATTGCAATAAAGCAAGACAAATAGATAAAAGGAATTAAGATAAAGTTAAAAATTAAATATTGCAAAGTGAGACAGGCAAAGATGAACAGAGTAACAAAAAATAATTTACAAAATAAAATTAAAATCCTATATAATACAGATAATATGCTAACTGACCCTCATATCCTTACACAAGATGGCCACCTTGATGTGGTAAAAGATGACTGCCACAAGATGGCAAAGGAAGGCAGTTAGGGGGGACCATACCTGCAGGGAAGGGAAGTTGTGGGTGACTGGGCATTCAAGGGAAGGCAGTTAAGGGCAACCAGACTGGCCAGGGAAGGCAGTTGTGGGTGACTGGGCTTGCAGGGGAAGGCAGTTGGAGTTTACCAGACTGGCAGGGGAGCACTTAAGCATAGATAAGGCTGGCAGGAAAGTGGTTAGGGGGTGATCAGGCTGGCAGGCAGGTAAGCACTTGGGAGCCAGCAGTCCAAGATTGTGAGAGGGATGTCTGACTGCCACAGGATTTGGGCCTAAACTAGCAGGAGGACATCTCCTGAGAGGTCTCAGATTGAAGAGGGTGCAGGCTGGAAAAAGGGACAACTCCCTCCTCTCAAGTGTACAAATTTCATGCAGCAGGCCTCTAGTATTAAAATAAACAGGTTTAACTATAAAAATATGCTTCATAAATTTAAAAATATTATAAAAAGCTTAAATGATTTAGCATTTTCATTAATTAATTTATGGAATACCCACACAATAAAGTCCCATGTATACTGTCTTATATTTAATTGGCTATGAAAATTTTGGGAGGAAATGATAAGAAAAAATCCTAGAGAAGTCTTTAATGTAAATACCAAAAATCCAATGGGACTTTTAAGTAAATAGTATAAATCATTTTTAAGGATTCCCATTATTAAAAATCCTAGTCAAATGTGTTTATAAAAAGAAATCATTACAAACATTTCATTATGTTGTAATTCAGAATGCAATGAGATTATGTTTCTTTGGTATTGGCAATTTTAAAAAAGGTTCAATTTTCCTAAGACTTTCTAAGGGAAAATATTTGTAATTTCCTTTACTTTTATTTATTTATTTTGTACAGAAGCTTCTTTTAGTTCACAATTCTCACCTTTTTACTAGTGAGATGCTATGCCCTCCATGATTCTCTCCATTCCTTAAGAGAAAATAGAATTTACAAACATTACAATAGCTAAGAAGCACTGAACATTTTTTAAGTGACCATAATAGACCAGCTAGCATGGTTTAGTTGTTGAACATTGACCTATGAACCAGGAGGTCACAGTTCAATTTCTTGTCAGGGCACATGCCCGGGTTGTGGACATAATCCCTCAGTATTAAGTGCAGGAGGCAGCCAATCAATGATTCTCTCTCATCATTAATGTTTCTCTTTTCTCCATTCCTCTCTGAAATCAATAAAAAATATATATTTTTAAAAAATGACCATAACATCCTAATTATAAAAATAAATCACAACATTATAGTAGCTCTCCAATCAGATAATTAAATAATTGGTAGTATTCCCACAAAGTACTCACATATTACTTTTTTTTAAAATATTCTCAGTTGTATACCTTCTATGTGACATTTTTATTATCTAAAAAACTTAAGTAATGTTTTGAATTTATTCATATTCACAAAAATTTAGAATCGTTCCCTGTGTAATCTTAAGTGTCAGTAATCTATGTTTTAGAATTTTATAGTATATACAAATCTTCACCTTTTTATTATAATTCTTTCCCATTCTCATCTCTGCCACTGTAATATGGAATTATGTAAGTAACTTTTCTTCCTGGACCTTCCAAAAGAAGTAGAACTTGCCACATAATGGTATAAAGCATTTATTTAATAAAATAAATATATTTGAGACTTTTAAATGTTTGTCTTTTTAACAGACTTTTCCCATTAGACAGAGACATTGTGTATACTTGCTTTTATTTTGGAAAACAGATGGAAGCCTTATAGTTTCGACCATTCAGTAAATTCTTTATGTCAACATGGCATAAACTGGTTGTTTTTATAACCGAAATTAGTTCAAATTAATATTGTATTAGTATGTAGGTATTCATATTTTCACTTGATAAAGATATCTGTTCTCACCTTTTCCTCCTTGTGATCATAGCACTTTGCTACAAAAGATACAAAGGCTTTCTGTGTGCAGTGACATTGACAGCTTCATAATGAAGATATGCTAATAGCAAAATGGCAAGGCTTTCAGGGGTGTATATATTATGAAAAGGTTAATTAGCAGTGCTACCCAGGAGCATTGTCAAGCTGACTTTGAAATTTTATTGGTGAAAAACTTTTGATTTTCTTTTCTGAACAATATGTTGACTGATGATACTTATTAACTACACAAAAGAAAGTACACATCTGTGCCTTTTTGTTAATTGAAATGATTTTTAAGCTGTGGTAATATGGGCTACCTTATTCTAACTTATATTGCTTGTTAGATATACAAGTAGCCACAGAACTGTTTCTTTCCCTCTTAGGTTACACTTCTTGCCTCTTCTTGAATATAGGCTGGATAATAATTATTAATAAAAACGATAAGACAATAATAATATGGGATGAGTTATTTTTGTTTATAACAGAACAGAAATAGAATCAGGCTTGTTAAAACAAAAGTTTAATATAGTGGATGTGTGCAGTTTGGAGAATCTAGGTTAAGAAAATGTGCAAAAATGAGACTCAGAGCACTTAGCAGAAACATCTGGACAGAAATTTACTATACTTTCTCTTACGAAATTAACACTGTCCCACTGCCAGAAATTTTAAACTTTCCTTCTTTTGCATTAAAATCTCTAGATTCACACAACTCCATTTGTGAAAATCTGTTAGACTAAGTTTCGCCACTATCAATTTTTGATTTAGAGACCAAGCTATTGCCTCAAAAATGTGGGACTGGCCCCGCGGAGGAAGGGGCTATTTGAAATTGAACAGTAAAAATGACAAGTGGTCATCACTTTGGCTTTTCAAAATCTAAAAACTCTCTTCTGTCCATTTTTATGTTGATAGGTAAAATCATAATGTACCTTTACTTTAAGAGATACCCACTCTCTTACTAATGTGAGAGAGAACACCCTAATATTGTCAGTTAATATATAGTTCACATTCAGGTTAATTATATTTGATGGCTTCACAAGGTCATTTTACCAAACATTCAAAGAAGAACTAAAACCTATTCTCCTCAGACTATTCCAAAAAATTCAAGAAGAAGGCATACTTCCAAGCTCTTTATATGAAGCCAGCATCACCTTAATTCTAAAATCAGATAACAACACCACAAACAAAGAGGATTACAGGCCATTATCCCTGATGAACATAGATACTAAAATTCTCCACAAAATTCTAGCAATTCTGACCCAGCATCACATTAGAAAGGTCATACACCATGACCAAGTGGTATTTATTGTACATTCTTTTTTAAAAACTATATATTTTTATTGATTTCAGAAAGGAAGGGAGAGGGAGAGAGAGAGACATCAATGATGAAAGAGAATCATTGGTCAACTTCCTCTTGCCTGCCCTCTACTGGGAATTGAGCCACAAACCTAGGCATGTACCCTGACCAGGAATCAAACCCATGATCTTCTGGCTTATAAGTCCATGCTCCACCAACTGACCCACACCATCCAGTTATATATATATATATCTTTAAGGTTCAGCATATGGTCACATGGCTAAGGTTATTAGAAACAATTCTTGAGAAAACTATGGGATTAAATAGGTTAGTAAAATTGCAAGCAACTAAATTTAGATTTAACCTTATAAGGCTTATAACTGAAATTAAAAAAAAAAAGTTTAAAATGATCATTTTAGATTTGATACTTGGGCAGTATGTGAGTATACTGGGCAACTAAAATGTATCCCAAATGTAAGAAAGTTAAAATCATAAACAAACTCTGTTATAGCAGTGCAATTTTGAAATTCTATTCGCAGATGGCCGCAGGGAAATATGGTAAATACATACAAAATGATGGCAAATGTCACAATCTCTAATATAACAAAATAGACAAATCTTTTTAAATTACACCAAGACAATATAAAACAAGCATTAGTCAATATATCTTAATGCATGCCTAATATGTTTTTTATAAAACCTGAAAAGGACTCTAGAAATTAAGGATAACTTGCCAGCTCAGAGATATTTACATCACAGACCTCAAAAGGCAGGGTCAATAAGGAGTAACCAAAATGTCAAAATAATAAGTTAATTGAAAATTATCATTGTGATAAAATATTTACAAAATGTGTCTTATTTATTGTCTTCATCTGCTCAAGCCGCCATAATAAAAATGCCATACATGGAGTTGCTTGAACAACAGAAATTTATTTTCTTAAGGCACTAGAGCCTGGCAATCCAAGATAAAAGTGCCAGAAGATTCTGCTCCTGGTAAGGGCTCTTTTCCCGGCTTGAGTCCTCACACAGACTCTCCTAGGTGTGTGTATGTGAGAGACTAAGCAAGCTCTGTGGAGCTTCTTTTTATATTTATAAGCACACTAATCACACTTTGTTTCAACCTCAGTATTTCATCTAACTCCTAAAGGCCCCAACTCCAAATACCATTATTTTGATGTTTTGGAGTTTGATAATTTAATTTTAAGGGAACCTAAATATTTAGTTCATAACCTATATTTACCCTATTTGTCTCTAGTCAAACTGCAATAACATTTATTACACTTACTTGCAGAATAACAGTTATTTAAGAAAAAATGAAAAAGAGCTGTGGCCACGTATTTCAGTTGGTTGGAGTATCATACCATACACAAGAAGTTGTGGGTTCCATTACCGGTCAGGGTACATACCGAGGTTGAAATTTTGATCCCTGGTTGAATGCATACAGGCAGTAACCATTAGATATTTATCTTTCACTTGTTTTTTTTTTCTTTTTTCTTTTTCTTTCTCCCTGTTTCCCTCTCTCTAAAAATCAATAAATATATCCTCAGATGAAGGGGGAAAAAAGATTGTGGTAATTACTGAGCAGTGAAGACCAAGAATATAGTTCAAGGACTTGTATGAGGTTGTGTGATCTTTGAACCTAGATCTTAAAAATTTACACAGAGAGAGAAGATAAACCCTTGGAAGATAACTGAATTTTAAGTAAAACAAAAATTTTTTTTTCCCCTGCCAAACTTTAGTTTTTCATCACTATTATTAGGACATCTAAAAGATGAGATAATTAGGTTTCTGATTCATAAAGTAATTCAAATAAAGTCATGCAAATAGAAAAAGGCAAACCTAGAAACTTCTTTAAATTGATTTTAGAGAGAGAGAGAGGAAGAGAAAGGGAGTGAGAGATAGAAACTCAATGATGAGAAAATCATTGAACAGCTGACTCCTGCACGCCTCTTACTGGGGATCAAGCCCAAAACTCACACATGTGCCCTGATAGGCAATCAAACCGGCAACCTTTTGGTGCATGTAATGATGCTCAACCAATTGAATCACACTAGCTGGACACAAACAGGGATTCTTATCCAGAACAGTTTGAAATTTAAAGTGTATTTTCATAATAATTTACACAGTGCAAGTAACCTACCCACAATTTTATATTTATGATAGTAGGACAAGTAATAAGTTAGAGAATGATCCTCATCTAAATGATACTTAAAACTATGTTGCTCAATGTGTAGTTGATAACAGAATATGTCAAAAATAATCATCTAAATGTATCAAGATTTGGGTGAGGAGGTGAGTAAAATTAGCAAATTGACTATGAATGGTTATTTGTAAGGTTGGAGGAGAACCAAATCTGATAAGTCAAGTGAAGACTCAGGAAGTAGAAAATGGATTTAAAGTGTCATATAGTGCTTACAGCTACAGTAGGATTAAACCTAAGAAATGGTAGTTAGTTTCTGGTGTTATGAAAATGATTTTTCTCAAGAATGCCCAGGCTCAGATACCACCAAACTTCCAAATATTGGTTTATCCTAATAAAAAGAGGAAATTAAACCGGAATATGTGGTGTTCCCCTGGGCAGGATGCAAAGGTGGTACTTGCCCAAGTAGATTGGAAGAATGAAGTCACAGACAAAAAGTGGTATAGGAAAAGGTGGAAATTTATTGGGAAACAAGCACACACTCCCACGTTGGGAGTGGGGAGAGTGTCCCACTGAGTTCCTCTTTCTTAAGGTTTATAAAGGCTACAGTTATTAGTGTCCTGATATCCCCCCTGATTGATCACTATAGTGACTTCAGAGCTCAAACCCCACCTGTGGTTCCCCTCCTTTCCTCTCTTTTATTTTTCTTTTCCTTTTGCCTTCTTCTTCCCTCTCTGAATGGGTGGATTTTTTTTCCTTTATTCTCTGAACCTTCTGTAGCTCCCAGCTTTGCAGACCTGTGGTTCTCCCCCATTGACCTCCTGATTCCTAAAACTGCCTATTTTACCCCTAAAAAACTCCTTTCAGTAAGAGACTAGCAATTCCATTGGCTTTGGTACTCACTCCACTTTGAATGTTCATAAATTTGAGTTGGTAATCTTAGTTTGTCAGTAAGTAGATTAAACATAGTCATTTGGGGGCCTGCAGGAGGCAGCCATAGATGATTCTCTCTCATCATTGATTCTCTCTCTCTCTCTCTCTCCCCTCTCTCTCTCTCTCCCTCTCTCTGAGATCAATTTAAAAAATGCCTAAAGCTTTTTAGTACTAAATTAAATATACAAAATTATTTTGATCTCTATAATGATCAGTGTTAATACAAATGAATAGATACAATTCAACCAGTTAGATGGGCTTATTTTACACATTTATTTTATTGTTAATGGGCATTACCTTGTAGAAGGTACTACATATTCTGTTGTCTCTTTATGAGTAGTCTTCTGCAAACAGGACATGCAAGTATATGTGGGGAAAATCTCAGTGCATACATTTGTGGGGTTTTTGTTTGTTTTTACCAAACCTATACTTCAACCTCCCTGAAAACATTACCTTTGTTACCTTAAAAATAAAGAAGAGTGGAAACATTTGGTTTTTAGCAGACCTTGAGATTAAGAAGTATTTATGATACTATTTTGACTTCTCAAATACACATTCATCTTCCCTCTGTTCTGTATAGTTTGTGTTTCATGGTGTATACAGATCAGTCACCAATGCTGTGTGTGATTTTGAACTATGATTATATACCATAAGTTTTTGTTTTGTTTTTAAATTCTTATTTTAGTATTTTTGTGTTCATGACAACTACCACACATTTAATTTGCTCTCCATGATACTGAAAAAAATCATTTCAAAGACAGTTTTATTGGTGTCTTTTCTTCCCACAAAATCTGCAGAGGTCTGAAATTTTGGTTAAAGTTTCAAGTCACTTTCTCACAATTTGTACATGTTTACCAAAGAAATGCAGTGTTCATCCTTATTGGATACTTTGTTTATGTTCCTCATGAGAAACTTAACCATTAAAATTGATTTTTTTAGTCATAAACTCAGAAACAATTTTCCTTGTAACTGCTGTAATTTGAAAAAACCCTTATCATTCTGAACAACTCCAATAGAACAAAATGACTTTTCTTTGTCTTTCTCATTTACCTAACTTTTCTATTGATTCATATTTTGATATTTTCCCTCTGTATTATGAATCCTCTTAGAAAATGAGCAAGCAAAGTTTGCATATTTGTGTATGATCATCACAGGACACAATGAAGTGTTTCCACAGGTAGAACTCATTAAAAATAGGGTGTATAAATTAAGACAATCTAACAAATTATAATTTATTTATTCATTATATAACATATAATTTATATGTTTGTTCTTTATGTGTACTTATGTGTAACTTAATATATGTGTTTCTTTTTTCTAGGCTTTATAGTAGTCAAAGAGCTAAATGGATGCTGTTTTATACAACTTCAAATCTCTGGTTCTTGTTAGAATGTCTAGTGCAGATTAAATATTATGTAGGTGTTAGTTGAACTCAATTGAATTGACATACAATTGAACTGAAATTTAAATTATTGCCATATTCTTTTGTAATTCAAATAAATTAATGGAAGAAGTAATTTTCAAGTCTCATAAATATATGAAAAGTGCTAATAAAATTCTCAAAAGCTTCTATTCTCTTAAGTAGAAAAAATTAAAAAGAATGGCTCATATTTCTTAGAACAACTATTATGAACATCTTGAGAAGTCACTAATAATTTAGAGAATACAAACAATAATTTTAAAAGTCCTCTCCCTTGAATCATCCACATATATACATGTAAAGTTTGATTCCAGATGCTTCACAAACCTTAACTTCCAGTATCCAAGGCCCATACATAAGAACACAGATCTACAAAAGTCCATATGAAAAATTCAGACATATCATAATAACCCATGTCTGATAAAACCATATTTCATACATGGATCACTAATATTCTCAAAGAATAATAATAATTATAGTCATTGTCATCATCTCTAGTATAGTGTTAAAAGAAATTGTAATGGATTAGGATCCATACACCCTGTTGTATGACACTGTAAACATTTTTATTATTCTTTGACTGTGAACATTGGCCACATAATGAACATTTCATGAAAAATGGCACCTTGCACTTCACCTAGTACATATGAGCAATATGGCTTTTAATTATTTTTCTATCTTCTCTGTAAGTGACAAGTTATAACCCAAGAAACATTGAGTAATTCAATGTTTTCTTTAGTCACATTTTCTGACAGTTCAATATGTGAAATTCAACTTTAAATTAACTTTAGATTTTATTTTTAACCTTATTTTATTAATATTTTAATATTTAATTTTATAATCACTATTTCATTAGTGAAATTATAATTGGGATTTATAACAAATTAAATGTATGTATTCAGGAATATTTCTGTGATTTTGCTTTTCCCCCTTTCCTTCAAGAATACTTGAAGCTGATTCTAATAAAAACATTAAAGTGGCATAATTTGAGGCACACAGGACTTATTTTACAGTTTAATTTCATTGATACTTCAGATTATTTCATTTTTTTTTCTTTTTTGCTGATGCTAGGTAATCATTTGGATGGTGCATAAATTCAGATATATTATAAAGTTTTTTATTTATTTTTCTTTTTGTTTACAATTGAAAATTCAAGCAGTATTCAAATTTCAAAATGCATCAATATGTCTTTGTACTTCTTTAATATAATAAGTCTGAAACCTTTCTTTGAAAATACCAACAGTGTAATCCTATATTTTAATTCATACTAATGACACTTAGAATAAAATTTAGACGATAGGCAAATTTAGAATACAGCCAAATTCTATGTATACTATATTTTTAAAATTGTTTTTAGCTGAATAATATAAACTTTAACATTTTTTACCAATAAAATTGTATTCATGAGTGATTATGACTCAACAATTTGTAGCTGCACAGATTTCAAAATATAATTTGAATGGGAAAAATTCATTATATCAACATTGAAAATTATGCTAAATTTATATTTACATATATAAAACATATGAGAAATAACCTACAAAAAGGAAAACAAAATATACAGAATATGTGTTTTATGCTTGTCAACGATATTAGTAATATTCTCAAACTTAGCTTGGGTGAGTACACAGATGTCTATTGTATTATTCTTTATAATCCATACTAGAGGTCCAGTGCAGGAAATTCATACACTGGGCAGGTGGTGTCCCTCAGCCCAGTCTGTGCCCTCTTGCAGTCTGGGAGCCCTCAGGGGATGTCCAGCTGATGGCTTAGGCATTTGGACATCCTTAGCACTACTGTTTTCACCCGCTATGAGCCCAGCTTCTGGCTGAGCAGTGCTCTCCCTGTGGGAGTGCACTGACCACCAGGGGATAGCTCCTACACAGAGCGTCTTCCCCCTGGTAGTCAGTGTGCATCATAGTGAGCGGTCATTCTGACATTCAGTCAATTTGCATTTTAATTTTTTATTATATAGGATGTGTATTGAATATACTTTCAGTATGCATGAAATATAACATTAAAAGTGAAATAAAAATCTACAATAGACTGAGCTCCAAATTGAGAAAAAAATTATACCACATGTAAAAATTCATCTATTTATAAAGTGATATATTTAGAACTTAATTGCATTTTGTCCATAAATATTTAAAATTTTTGTATATTCATATAATTAAATTAGTAATAACACTTTAGTATAATTTCAGAAATGTTTTTGAGCATGGCACCTTTTAATCAGTTAACAATTTGTTCCCTTAAATCTCAGATTTCTGTTTTAAAATGTTTTTTATTTTTTAATTATAGTTGGTATATATTAATTTCAGGTGTACAACAGTAATTACAGATTTATATAACCTATAAAGTGATCATCCTGATAAGTCTAGTATCCATGTGACATGATTGATGTATAATCATTACAATACTAGAGGCCTGCTGGGGTCTTGCTGGGTGGCCTTGGAGGATCGGGCTAAAAACCCACAGTCCAACCCTGCCTGCCGCTCCTACCTGTCACTCCCGCTCATTCTGGCCCTACTGCAGCAGTGCTCACCAGCCATTAGCCCTACGTCTGGTGCCCTCTCAAGGGGAGTGACCTGCAGGATCAGGCTTAAGGCAGTTCTCTGACATCCCCCTAGGAGTCTCATATTGTGAGAGGGTCCAGGCCAGGCTGAGGGACCCCACTGGTGTACAATTGGGCCAGGGAGCATCCATGGGAGGGCTCCAGGGCATGTCTGGCCCATTTCACTCAGTTCATATCAGCCAGATTCCAGCAGCAGCTAACATACTGGTCAGAGCATCTGCCCCCTGGTGGTCAGTGGATGTCATACCAACTGGTTGACCAGTCAACTGTCTGCCCCCTGATGGTCAATATACGTCATAGCGGAGTGTTGAGCAGCTTTAGCATATCATTAGTATATTATGCTTTGATTGGTTGTCCTGTTGTTCTGCAGTTCAGTCTATTTGCATATTATCCTTTTACTATGTAGGATTATTGACTGTGCTCTTCATACTGTCCCTCACATCCTGTGACTGTGTTTATAATAGATAATTTGCACATTTTAAGCCCTTCTTCACTTTCATCGATCCTCCTGTGTTGGTGGAAATTGGGCTCTTCCACAGAATCTAAGAAAAGCATTTCACAAATCCATACACAGGAGATTGTGGTGTGCTAGGTTTATTCATTATGCAAAATCAACTTCCCCTCCTAGTTTCCTAATTTCCCATCTTTCTCCTCATCTTGGGAAAAGCCCAACCTAATTTTCATCAAGAGCAATCAAAACAAAAGCCAGTATCCAGAGTTTCTGCTTCTTATTAAACCTTAGTTTTTTGGAGCCCATGTGGTGTGTGGGCCAGGTTGCTAGTACACCTGTATAGTTGCATGTTCCTGGTGAGAGACAATGCTTTATTGGGCAGAGTGTGGGAAGGGGGAGAGAGAGACAGAGACAGAGAAAGAGAGAGAGAGAGAGAAAGAGAGAGAGAGAGAGAGAGAGAGCGAGCACTCAGCCTCTTTGATTCCCTGGGATTATATATTCTTCACCTTGGTAGGAACCAGTTTTTTCCAAAATAAGCAATCATCTTCTTGAGCTTTGCCAGGCTTGTATTGGACCCATGACCTAGCCAATGATCTTTTTCTCAGGTTAGACTGACGGGCCTCTATGGTCAAGTACCTACACTGACCATTTTGACTTTCATTGCCCATGTGCCTACATCCACATTCATTGCTCTATCCCTTCCCCCGATGATCTGCAGGGAATGAACCTGTGGTTCCCTGGGGGTTGTGGGATGGGGGAGTATGAAGCTGCAAACAAGTTCAGCCTTCCCAGCTAACCATGATTAATAATGTCTAACTTCCCTTGCACTCTTTCTTCATATTAATATTTAGCTAATTACAGTAATACCCTCTCATCTGAGGTCTGACCAGCAAATTTCCTCTACTCTGAAAATGGATGTTTTTTCATTATTATCATTTTAGTTTATTGTCTACCTGCTTATTATTATAATTAAAAATCCATTCTGATGGTCCATTTCTTTGAACACAGTTTCATGAAATATTGTTCTCAAATTCCAGAAAAAGGGACATTGTATTTTAAACATTATATTGTGTAGATAATTTTATTATGTAAAATATTATTTAAAAGTTTGAAGACTCTTTAGTGCTCTATTAATTATATTTTTTATAATAATAAACATCCTTTTCATCTATGTTAGTGTGCAGAGATGGCAAGTCAGTTCTTCGACAAGAAAACTGAAGAACATTTTAACATATTTTTAAAAGAGATAATTTGCTTTTTTCCCTTTTAAAAAATCTCTGTGTAGAGATTTTTCTATTTTAATTGAAAATATTCTTTGAGAGAATTACTAATCTTTATAAATATATGCCTTTGTTTGAAGAATACTTAGAGCTCTATTAATTTTAAATTTTCTACAACTTAAAAAAATCCTTTTTATCTATTCAAGTGCACAATTGACAAATCTATGTAAATTACAAGACTGTGAGCAATATTTAACAATGTACTATATTGCAAACAAAAAAGTAGGTTTTTATTCATGTAGTCATTAAGATCGAATTAGAAAATTAAAAGTCTCAGCATGTTGATAATTCAGTATGTATGTCATTCAGGAAGTTGTGTCAGGTTGATTAAAATAATCTCTCAAGCTGAAACCAGTTTGGCTCAGTGGATAGAGCATCGGCCTGTGAACTGAAAGGCCACAGGTTTGATTCCAGTCAAGGACATGTACTTTGGTTGCAGGCATATCTCCAGGAGGGGGCGTGCAGGGTCAGCTGATGGATGTTTCTCTCTCAACGATGTTTCTAACTTTCTATCCCTCTCCCTTCCTCTCTGTAAAAAAATCAATAAAATATATTTTTAAAAAATAATCTCTCAGAAACTAAATATTCAGCATAAACTTAAAGTAGTTTTATGTGACCCAGTGCTATGTGTGAATCATTTTAGTTTTGTTGTTGTTGTTATTGTTGTGGTTGTTGTTTTACTGCAAAGTTCCCACACTGGTACTTAATTTAAACCTTTTATCACCATTCTTATACCCACTCTAAGCTCAATAGTTCAAAAAATTATTTCTGATTTCCTTATGGGCTCAAAACAATTGGATTTGTACTTACTAAACTTCCCTTCTCTCTGACCCATTACTTTTCAGGTTAGTTACATCCACCTCATAATTTTCTAATACTTTAAATCCCCTTACCTCCTTGTCTCCTTTCTTCCTAGCTTTTTTCTTTTTTTTAAGCTAAACTGGCTAACATTGTTTTTGATAATTTCTTCTATCATTCTACCTCAGTATATTCTTTATTAAACAACCAGAGGCCCGATGCACGGAACTTGTGAAAGAGTAGGCCTTTGTACCTGCAACAGTTACTATGATCCTGAGGCTGCTGCCGCAGCTTTGTCCAGAAAGTCATCTGGAAGGACATCTGAATAATTAGCATATTATCCTTTTATTATTAAAGATTCTCTTTCTCATGCATTTTACTCTCTCTCCATTTAATTTTTCATTCTACAGTAAAAAATATTTAGGACTCTCCTGTCTATAGTATCTTGATATTCCTAAATGTTCAACGTACCATCACAACCACATCTTTTATCACTTTAAACCATTAACAGCCATTTGTTGTCCTTACCTTAGTGCTAAAGTTCTAAAATTTCTGTCTCAGAATATTAGCTCTAGTTTACATATATGAAATAAAGAAAAAACAGGCTATATAGATGGTTAAATGGAAAACCTCAGGAAATGAAGTATCTAAATGTTTATTATGTCAAAACTAGAAACCCTGCACATGAGACCCACACCTGCTGTGCTGGTGGGACCCCAGACCCACCATGCACGAGTAGCTTGCCACCATGCCCATGTAAGCAGCTTGTGGGCTGGTGGAGGGACCAAGAGGTGCTCCATGCATCACCTGGTGACTGGTCATTTGGTCATCCTGGCATTCCAGAGTTCTGGCCACTGGCCTTTCATAATATAAATGTGATAAAACATAGATTCAGAACTTGATGCCTATAATTTATAGTTGAGTCAAATTACACAAATTGTAAAATTAAAAAGTCACAGTTTTCTTTTCTAAAACAAGTTAATTAATTTTAGCGTTATTGTTGCATTGTAAATAAAATGATGTATTTAAAATCTTATACAATTGCCTGTCAAATAATAAACGCAAGCTCAATATGTATGTGTGTGTTAAATATAGCTAATAGAGTGTGTGGTTAAAAAATCTTGTCTTAATTAAATAAAAAATCTTTTGATATTACCTAATTAAAGATAAAATTAGTTTCAGTTTACATAAAAACAATATTCAGTGTATATAGAATGAATAATAACTGCATTCTTATCTATTGATACTGATATTAAATCCACATATATGTGTTATTACTCATTATTGGCAGAAAATCATATCTCTTTTATGACAGCCTGCTACACTTACATTCTACCACATATTTTAATATCCATGAATAGAAATATTGGGCATAGTTTAAAAATACTTTAATCTTAAAACTAAATATAATGCTTTTATATATTTAATAATGCTGTGACTATCAATGAAGGAAGTTCCTGTTAGAAAAACAGAAATAAATCTGATAATTTTCACTAAAGAAATATATAGGTGTTGGTTAATTATTTATTTTAAAAATATAGATCACATATTTTCATTTTTTAAACTTAAGAATAATCTATATGACTAGACATTTACCTTCATATATGTTTATATGAGAAAAGATAACTTTTTTAGACCAATGGACTAAAATTTACAGCCAAATATTATTAAGGTCAAAATATGGCATTTCTAACATAGAACTGAGATATACAATCTCAATGAGTCCATTTTCACTAGTCATGTATTATATATTCCCAGTTATTATTATATGCATGCATGTGCTAACTTCCACAAATACTTCATAATTTAGGATTCTAATTTCTAATATGACAATGTAGGACAATATGTAAATCAAATTCTACAAATTAATATCAGTAAATTATGTAATCTGAGACTTCCGTATAGCCTGTGATTTATGTCTTGGAACCATGCCTCTTAGCATTAATTTAAAATAATTAACTATATAAATAGAAACAAAGAAATTAGATGGTCAGATGCTTCTTGCTTCTTTAGTATTCTGGGGATTATGAAACTGTGTCCCTCATAAAATCTATTTATAATATTTGAATAAAATATAGGCATTTACAAAGAAAAACAATTTCTACACAAGTTCTACACCTCCATAAGCAGAATTTGAAAGCCCCCCACCCCACCCACACACACACACAAGCACAAACACCATATCAGACCATAGCACACAACACCAATATGATTAGCCTTGAAGATTTCCAGATCTAGGCACTTCCTGTCCTTATTTGTGGTTATATCAGCACAAAAACTCAAGTCTCTGTTCATGAGAATCCATCTCTATATGCTTTTGATAATTCTTCTTCACTATCTTTACCCTCCCAGAAATATCTTAATCACCCCCCATCACCGCTATCCAGGAAACACAATATAAATAAGCCATAATCCCTGTCCCTAAAGTGACTGTTTGTTGCTATTTGTATAATACAACACACAACATTCTCAATAAATCTTTTGGACAGTAACAGTTTTCTTAAACTTTTTGAAGATTGACTGCTTAATTTGTTCATTGATTGACCTCATTGGTTATACATCTGAGTGAGCTCATTCTGAGAATTTTGCTTTACTGAAATTGGATGCTGTTAAGCCAAGGTTAGTCTTTTAATTTTTTACATTGAGGATTTCCAGTTTTCTAAATATTTCTAAATATTCCACCCCCAGAGGGCTTGCCAGGATTACTAAAGTTAGTTTTTCATTTCCATGATCCTCGTTTTGATGAGCTGATGCCCCTCACTAAACAGAGAAATACAATCTCACATTTGGGGAAGATTTTATGGATGATGATGGAGGCTCTTTTATTTCAAAAGGATGTAAGGGAAGCTACATTTATTGAAATTGCAAATTTGAATTTCATTTTGTACTGAAGCAGAAACCAATCAATCATGGGAAACAAGAAGTGTGAAGCATATACGATGGAATCAGCATTTAAATGTGATGTAGTTTTATAGAAACACTTGTTTTAAGAGCATCAAAAGACTGATTAACTGAAAGTTATTTAAGTTAATGCATTTGAGATTCAGTAATTTTTACATGGCTTGCTAGAGAGTGGTAATTTTAGAGCATGCCCCATTCCAGAGAGGCCATGGTCTATCCCCCAGATAGAGTTGTCAGTGCTGACATCAGGCCAGGCATTGAGATACCACAGTCTCATGGCCCTTTCCCAGCACATAGGCCTTCTCTAATAGAACACTGTCAGCTTTCTGAAGAACAAGATGACCCTGGAAATAACATGGTCATCAATGGCATGACTGATGTTGCTTGGGGAAAACTGTTTTGTCTTTGGTTGTTTGCTCTGCAAAAACAGGATGTGATAAATGTGCTTAAAGGTGGTCCTACACAAAGGGTCTCTGCTGCTCTCTGAACTCCCTGTGTGGAGAAAGGCAGAGCAGTTGCTGGCTGGCTAAAAAAGGCTCCCTAAATTTTAATTTGGTCTGGACTCCAGTGGTCGTTCACTCACATTTGCTCCACAACAGGCTTCTAATCTGACTATTATATGTGTTTAAGAAAGCCAATTTGATAGAGGTATAATAAAAGATATATTATAGAAAGCATATTTCATTGCAAAGAAATCTAATGTGAAATGACAGAAATTAGCAATTTATTTTCTAAACAAAATGTAAATTTTGAAAATTATTTCAGAATACAAAGTGCAAAAAATTGTTATTTCTCTCTATACATAAATACATAAACTAAATTATGATTGAACTAATATTTTAATTTAAGCTAAACCTAATATTAAACCTGTTCTTAGGGAAAATATGTGTTATTGATTTTGGATGGATAAAGAATCATGATTTTTACTTTTTTTTTTTTTTTACTTCTAGTCAAAGTTTCATAGCCAGCAATATATCTTTCTGACAAAGGTTAGTAATCAAAACTTTCTTACAGAGACTTAAAGAGACTCAGCAAAGATAATGAATCAAGAACTAATTTACAGATAACTTTCTTAGAAATATATTAAAATGATAACTTGGTCACTAAAAGACAAAAAGAGAAAAATACATACAATAATTGAGATGCACATTAAGGAATTTTTGCTCGATATGATACAAATGAAATGAAATTAAATATTGATATTTTCAAGAAGTCCAACATCATGATAGATAAAGAAAAGATGTTAGAGCATCACAAACCATTCTAATTTGGAAGATACATTAAGAGTAACCATTTTGTCCCTGATTGCCTATTTCAGCTGATGTTTTTTTCATTTACCTGTGTTTTCTAATTTATAAATAGATCACAATCTGGTCAAAATGATAAACAGATTCCCAGTGAGACATTCAAAAAAGTAAAAAGTAGGAACCCTGTCTAAGGGATATGTAAATCAATTTAAGAAAAGGAAAATGATAGAATGAAAGCACATGTACAAAGCCTATATATGTTACAGGATTCCAGGAAGGAGGAATAGGGAAACTGAGACAGGAAATTTGAAACAAGGCCCAACTGTGTGGGCAATTTGCAACCAGCTTGTAAGTAACAAGCCATTATCTTCCCCAGCAAGGACATCACAGCAAGCGGTAAAAACAAACAAACAAACAAACAGGCAAGGAAAAAAAAACAAAACAAAAAAAAACCAACAACTCTCTAATGAGAGAATGCAGAAAGGGAGATGGAAAGGAGAAAGTATAAAAAGGACCAGTTTGCTCCTTAAACAGAGAATCCAGCTGCATCAAAACTTAGTAAGATAAAGTTGCCAGATGCTTTTCATGAATTCTGGTAAGGCGACAACAAGGTGAAAAAAGACCTTGAGAATTAATCTGTACTGAAAGAGTCAGCAGAGGCCTTTAGAGACTTTTAGACAGGAGGGTATATAAGGCCTCAGATCCAGCTCTTCACAGTAGCTGAGAGCCTGTCTGTGCTTTATAAACCAGATGTTCAGGTTTGCTTGCTTTGCTATTGCTTTTCTTCAATAAAGATTCATGCTTTAATTACCTTATTAAATAGATTTTTCACATTGCAGTCCAGGTCTCTTGTGTAAATTCATATATATATATGAGAAGACAAGGACCGAGGTGCCTCAGGGGGCTGTCCTTTCCAGGAACACCTCTCTGGGGTTGGTAAGAGGTGCCCATAACATATACATATGTGAAAAATATATATGCGTGTGTGTGTGTGTGTGTGTGTGTGTACACACACACACACACACACACACTAGTGACCCAGTGCATGAAATTTAGCCCAACCTGTCCCCTCTCACAGACTGGGAGCCTGCAGGAGATGTCCTAGTGATGGCTGAGGAGCAGGCCTCAGCCACAGTCTGGACTCCCTTTGTGGGAAGCGACTGGGCTGATCAAGGGAAGACGCCAGCCCCATTACCCCACTGCTGCAGTCACTGCCAGCCACTGTAGCCATCAAGGTGTTTTCATCAACAGTGACCCTAGTTTCTTCACTGTGAAAAAATGACAACGTTCTTTAGGCATTTTTAAGATGTGTCTTTTATAGGATATGACCCTTCCTTCCTTCCTTCCTTCCTTCCTTCCTTCCTTCCTTCCTTCCTTCCTTCCTTCCTCCTTTCTTTCTTTCTTTCTTTCTTTCTTTCTTTCTTTCTTTCTTTCTTTCTTTCTTTCTTTCTTTCTTTCTTTCTTTCTTTCTTTCTTTCTTTCTTCTCACCTGAGGATATGCTTCTATTGATTTTTAGAGAATGTGGAAGAGAAAGGGAAAGACAGGGAGAAACATCAATGTGAGAAGGCACTTTGATTGGTTGCCTCCTACATGAGCCCTGACCTGGGCCCCAGCCAGGAAGAAGCCTAACCTAGGTACATGCCCTTGATCACATTTGAACCCAGACCCTGCAGGCCAAGACTCCACCCACTGAGCCAAAATGGCTAGGGCAGGATATGACATTTTTTAGCCCCTTCAGCAGCAGACCTTCGATTTTTTTCTCCAAGAGTGTGATGGAAAAACCTTAGATCACCTTCTTGGATTCTTATAAACCCAAGTTACCAATAACACTGCAAGTGGTGGCATACAGGAACTTAGTCAATGAGTAGTCAGAAAAGGTGTTTACACTGGAAATGGTTTGGCTCATTGGATAGACTGTGAGCCTGCAGACTGAAGGGTCCCAGGTTTGATTCTTGTTAAGGGCATATACCTTGGTTAGAGACACATCCCCAGTGGGGAGTGTGCAGGAAGCAGCTAAGCAATGTTTCTCTCTCATTGATGTTAATATATATATATATATATATATATATATATATATATATATATATATATATATATATATACATTTTTTTTTAAATGGTGTTTCCTCTGCAGCTCATGTGGCCCCTGCATTGTATCCACTGAGCTAGGGGGGTATCCCTGCCACCCGGTAGTGGCCACCAATATCTCCGCACACCCCGGAGACTGGCAGATAGCCCCCTGTCATGGATGCTGAGCTGAGGGGCATGCAGGGATCCCTGGGCTGTGTGCACCGGTGGCTGCAAGAGACTCTACATGTCCCAGAGGCCAGCAGCCAGCCCCCCCCCCCCATTGTGGGCACTGGGTTGGGGGTGTGGACCCCAGCCACTGCTTGGTGCCAACGGGAATATCTCTGTCTCTGAATGCCCTGGAGGCCAGAAGCCAATCCTATCATGGGCACCAGGATGGGGGTCATGCAGGGACCCCTGGGCCACACACAAGGGGCAGCTTCCAGAGTCTCCACATGCTCCAGAGGCCAGCAGTCAGCTCCTTGTTGTAGGTGCCAGGCTGGGTGCATGGACCTGAACCACCATGCCAGGGCACAGGCAAGCAGCTGGGAGCAGGATGGGAACATCCCTACCTCCGAATGTCCTGAAGCTAGCAGCCAGCCCACTCCTGGATGCCAGTCTCGAGGCTTGAACAGAAACAGCCACTTGGCACCAGAGCATGTGCAAAGGGCTGGGGTCAGGGCGTAAGCAGTGACACGGGGATGTTCCCGCTCCACGCCTGGCCACTTGACTGCTGCACCCATAGTCCTGGAGTGGCCCTACCGATCAGAGCCTAAGTGCGGACTTGCAGACTAGGAGCGGCCTGGGTCCCAAGTATGTTCCTAGGACCCAGGCCCAGGCCGCTCGGCACCTGTGTATGCAAATTAATCATCATCTTTGTTGGTTTAATTTGCTCCTGATTATATTGAAGTAACACATATATCTTATTCTGAAGCCAATATTCATGCTTAATTATTGCTAGAGTTTAAAAGTCATTTTCTTACTTCAGGACATGAACTATATGCTGATTTTTAGGGATAATGTTTGCATGACCAGGCTGGCAAGGGAGGGCAGTTAGGAGTGATCAGGCAGGCAGGGGAGTGGATAGGGGTGATCAGGCTGGCAGGAAGGCGAAAGGTTGGGAGCCAGCAGTCCTGGATTGTGAGAGGGATCCCAGAATGGAGAGGGTGCAGGCTGGGCTGATGGACAATTCCCCATTCTGTACATGAATTTTGTGTACCAGGCTTTAGTAGTCTATTATCATGTTATTAATGTATTAGGACTACTTTAGAATCCAAAGAACACATGTTATTGGCTTAGGAAGCTCACATTTTAACATCTTAAAATAGCCCTTCTTATCATTGTTTTCTTGGGGAATTTTCTGTACATTGAAATAACAGCTATAATATTAACCACTAAAAAAAACCTAAATCATTACTTAAGAATGAGTATAATTACTATGGAGGTTTTTGGACCATTCCTATTTTAAACATCTTAATATTTATCTTATAGTAATTTAGAAAATTTTGACAAAGGTTTTTTTTTTTTATGTCTGAAAACAAAATCCTACAGCAGTGAATAGTGCAAAAATACATAAAGATAAAAATTAGAGTTCAAATGAGATTAATCTCTTGGAAATTATAATGCTATGGAAGTGATGAGATAAAATTATATGGATTTGCAAATTCAAGTTTATGAATTTGTATACAAGTGTTCACTGGAGGGTTTTTTTCTCTCCCAGAACTCTAGAGTCTACACATCAGGTTAAATGAACTGACCTCCTCATCGGAGTTACCTCTAGGCTATTTCATTTTCTATACTGTTCCATTTAACCCCTAATGTATTTTTCAGGAACTCTTTAACTTTCTCCAATAAATGCACAAGGCTTTAGGGCAGTTTGGAGTTTGTTATTATTTGTTGATAATTGATTGGAATTTTCTAGAAAACAAAATAAAATTTTAGGAGGTTTCTTTATACATTCAGTGCATTGAATGGCCAGTTAATTTTATAGTGTTCTATACTAACTAAATTGTTTTAAAATAAATTACTAATGAACTTTGTTTATAGATTTTTAAGTGGAATAATAATAAACAATAAAGATGAAGACGAATGTTGATTACTTATTTGCGATTTTAAATCGAGGAGAAAGGATGTGTAAGAGGAGAGTATATGCAAGTAGTTTGATAAATGGGAGAAATAAATTATTAGTTTTGTCTTTGAAGTATAAATACAGTGTATCACAATTCCTACTACCACCACCAATCTTCCCTTCTACTGTAGAGAAGAAAATATTCACATTATTCAACTTCTTTTGAAGGAGTTATCGTAATTTATGACATAGACTGAATTCACTTTAAAGAAAACTAATGTTTAGGTCTAAGTCATATATAGATAGATAGATAGATTGATAGATATGGTATATTTACAATATATATAAAATAATTAATATAATATAATATATATATATATGTACATATATATGTATGTATGTATGTATATATATATATATATATATATATATATATATACATTTAGCATATTAGACTTTTATTATATAGGATATTTATGCTTCAGTATTTTATAAAGAAAAAGAGAGAAGAACACCATCCATTGATTATCACTATGTAGGCAAATGAGTAATGAAATGCATTTCAAAAAGTAAATTTTAAGAAGAGGAATCTACATTAATGAATAAATAATCACAAAAAAAGAACATCACCTACATGTCTTTATTATACAATCCACATAAATATTGTAATTCTTAACAACATTTAACTTTGAAGGATTGTGCTCAATATAAACTCCTCAATCAAAGGAACTGTCTCTTCATGATTGGGGTTATAAACATGGTAAGCTAAATAAATATTTACTAAACTGCTTCATTTCATAACTATTGTTGTGATAGCAGAGAAAAATAATAGCTTAAAATAAGAGTAGAATCTTCAATGTGGTTTTTTTGCTATAGTGTTTGCAAGAAGATAAATATTTGTAAAAAGTCAAGCCCATTAAAAGATTACCATTTATGGAACTGTAACTAAGATTCATGGGTTGATGAGGAAGTTCATCCAAGATGGCAGCATAGGTAAATACCTACATCGCTGCCTCTCACAACCATTTCAAAATTACAACCAAAAGACAGAACGGACATTATCCAGAACCACAGGAAAGCTGACTGAGTGGACATTTCACAACTAGAAGGAAAGAGAGGGACTCACAGAGACCCAGAAGAGCTGCAAAAAGCTGAGGTATGGAGACACTCACATGGAGAGAGCAGTTGCCTAAGTACCTGTCTGGCTTTCTATGGTGGGAGGGAGACATTGAACCCCTTATCCTATGGCACTGATCCCCAGGTCCATCCAAAACTCATACAGGGGGAGTTTGGACTGTGAAAAGGGAGAAGTGCACGGAAATATAGGGGAGCTGCGAAAGGGCAGAAGTCTGGTTGCGCGTATAGAACTGCGCACAGAAGACCGACTGCTGATAGTGTTGCTGACTCTCATGAGGGGGCAGGAGACAAAGATTCCCAACTGCACCACTTGTAACTCCACTAAACCTCAGTTTTGGGTGAGACCCTGGGGAACCACAATCATATGGTCCTGGAGTGCAATGGAGCCGGAAAGGCATGGTCTAGAGGCACTGTGTGTGCACCCACAGGGACTGCTCAAGCACTTACCCAGAGGCATGTCAGACCTAGGGACCGTGGAGGGTGGGTCTGACTGAAAGGCAAGGCAGTCCATTAAGCTCTGAGACTCCACCCCTCCCAAGCTCAACAGAGAGGCTTTTGCACTTTTGCAAGTCTTATATCATAAGGCTGAATCCAACACAGAAGTTCTCTTAGCATAGTGAAAATGTGAAGACAAAGGAAGAGATCACAAACAAAAGAAATGGAGAAAAACAAATGACTGGATATAGAGTTCAAAACAACGATTATGCTGAGACCTGTTTAGCTCAGTGGATAGAGCGTCAGCTTGAGGACTGAAATGTCCCAGGTTCAATTCCAGTTGGGGGCATGTACCTTGCTTGAGGGCACATCTCCACTGTTGGGCGTGCAGGAGACGGCTGATCAATGTCTCTCTCTCATCGATGTTTCTGACTTTCTATCTCTCTCCCTTCCTCTCTGTAAAAAAAATCAATAATATATATTAAAAAAACAAACATGGTTATAAGGTTTTTCAAGAATATCCTAGAAGAGATGGATAAATTTAGCAAGATGCAAGAGGAGATGAAAAAAGACCAACTAGAGATGGAAAAGGACCAACTAGAAATTAAACACACACTTACTGAAATAAAAAATATTATACAGAGACCTAACAGCAGACTAGAGGAAGGCAAGAATCAAGTCAAAAATTTGAAATATAAAGAATCAAAAAACACACAACTGGAAAAGCAAGAAGTAAAAAGAATCCAAAATTCTGAAGATAATGTAAGGAGCCTCTAGGACAATTTCAAGCATACCAACATCAGAATTGTGGGGGTGCCAGAAGAAGAGAGAGAGCAAGATACTAAAAACATATTTAAATAAATAATGACTGAAAACTTCCCACATCTGGTGAAAGAAATAGATTTACAGGTCCAGGAAGCACACAGAACCCAATATAAAAAGAATCCAAAGAGGACTACTCAAAGACACATCATAATTAAAATACCAAGAGCAAAAGACAAAGAGAGAATATTAAAAGCAGCAAGAGAAAAACAGTTAATTACCTATAAGGGAGCACCCATAAGATTGTCAGCTGATTTCTCAACAGAAACTATGCAGGCCAGACAGGAGTGGCAAGAAATATTCAACATGATGAATAGCAAGAACCTACAATCAAGAATACTCTATCCAGCAAAGCTATCATCCAGAATGGAAGGGCAGATAAAGAGCTTCACAGGTAAGAAAAAGCTAAAGGAGTTCATCAACTCCAAACCAGTGTTATATGAAATGCTGAAGGGTACTCTTCTAGAAAAGGAAGAAGAAAGAGGTAAAAGCCAAAAAATTATGAACAAATACATATCTATCAACAAGTGAATCTAAAAATTAAGTGAATTAAAAATTTGATCAACAGAATAAACTGGTGAATATAATAGAATC
>PVJN01031122.1:0-25099 GCA_004026805.1 Lasiurus borealis | reverse complement strand
GGACTGTTAATTCTTAGGGGGAAAGGGGTGAAGGGTGTACAGGGAGAGACTGGAAAAAATCATACACCTATGGATGAGATCAATGGGAGGGAGCTAAGGGCAGAGGGAGGGTGGGAGCTGGGTGGAGGGGTGCTATGGAGGGGAAAAAAGAGAAACAAATGTAATAATCTGAATAATAAAGATTTAATTTAAAAAAAAATAAAGCATACTTTTCTTTTTTCTATATTACAGTTTCCTTGTGTTCATTATGTCAATGTTTATTCTTTGCTTCCAGGTTTAGCTTATAAATAACACTAGTTTATTGTTTTGTAAATACTGATGTCTTCTATTTATTTTCATTCATTCATTCATTCAACTTATATTTATATTTATTGAACACTCATTCTATGCCAGGTGCTGTGCAAGATATATGTCAACCTTCTCAAGTAATATTGTTTGTATTTAACTAGGTTATTCTAGGAAAATAATTATTTAAAATCAACTCTTGCCTGATATAACAGTTGTCTATATATGAGAAGGATTTGATAGTTAAAGAATTTCCTTGACTTCCTGCCCATTGACCTGGCACAGTTCTTGTAGCAGGAAGTCAAGGAAATTCTTTAACTATCAAATCCCTCTCATATGTAGACAACTGTTAAATCTTTATGTATAATGAAACTTTCTGTTCAATAAGCACCTGTCAGTAAGCATTCCTGCTATTGGAGATTCCTTGACACATAATTATATTTTCTCTTGAAATAATTTTTCCAATTACCTCATACTTTCCTAACTTTTCTTCCAATTTATAGACCATATTTTTTACAGGGATCCTTAAATCTATAACCTCTTTTGAGTATTGTCTTTAGACTGATTAATATTATATCTTGCACATATATATATTTAGAGTAATTCTCAAATATATACAAACACTTGAGATTAATATAATCCAAGTACAAAGAAAAGTTTAGTAAACATAGTTTTAATTGACATGAGTTGTTGTTTTTTTTAGAATCAATGGAATTAAAACAACTACTTTCATGTGACACCCTGTGATATACTTTTACACTAAAAAAAATGAGTCTTAGGGAAAGGTTGGAACTCTTTCTGTAAATTCCTAAAGGATAGAGAATCTTTTCTCTTTCTTGTTTTAAATTTTCCATAGCAAGTAAAGTACTCTGTCAAAAAAAGTGACTTAATAAATGCTTGATGAATACATTAAAGGTCCAAAACCTACCTTATCTGCCAATAATAATCTTGTAAAGATTTTCCAGTCAGCTGGCTCACTTCCAAATCATCATTTGATAATTTGGTAGCATGTGTCAGTGCTTTAAGCTACAACAAAGAAAAGACCTTTTTTGGGGTACATTTCTTTAATTTTTATCATTATCCCAATTCACCTGTAGATCTAGGTTTATGCAGTAGAAGCACAAATATATAAGTTTGGTGTATTACTTCCTTGTCCTCCAAAATATCCTATATAATGAAAAGCTAATATACAAACTGTCCCCTTGGGAGTTCGACCAACCAGGAGTTTGACTGCTCACTGTGATGTGCACTGACCACCACGAGGCAGTGCAGGATGAAGGAAGGCCTGGGCTGAGGGAAGGAAGGCCCTGATGGGCCCTGATCGCTGGCCAGGGCTAAGGATCCTATCTGAAATTCATGCACAGGTCTCTAAGTATTTCATATAAGCACCTTTGGGCAAAACTAAGAACCTCAATATCTGTCTCAGATATAAACATTATATCTTAAACATTCTACATTCATCGATTAATATAGAAAAATACCAATCAATCAAGATGGCAGATTGAGCATAGGAATCTACGTTCTTCCACTTAAAATCCCATGGGTACACAGAAGATACCATTCCCATACCTATCCTATATAATAAAAGGCTAATATGCAAATTTCCCCTCAGGAGTTTGACTGGGATACCAGGAGTTTGATCACTTGCTATGATGTGCACTGACTACCAGGGAGTGGTGCAGAACATGGTGGGGCCTGAGGGAGGAGGAGGCAGGGAGGCCAGGAGGTGGGGAACCTGATCAGCCGGATTGCCAGCCAGGCCTAGGGACCCTACCTGTGCATGAATTTTGTGTATCGAGCCTCTCGTATATTTGTAATTACTTCTATATCTCTCAATAAAAAAATAAATGCATAACATAGGAAAATAAGGAAAAATAAAATCAACAGAATAAAATATACTGAAGGAAGTTTAAAACAGATAGAATTATCCACAGAAAGTATCTTCTATAGAGAAATAAAACTGAAAGAAACTATACCTAACACATGTGCAGGAGAAATCTGTTACAGTTAGACAGTTTATAAAAATTCCAAGAGAATCAATTAAAAAAACTTTACTGGAAGACAAAAGAGAAGATCTCAACAATTGAGAAGACATACTATATTCCTAGATGTAGAAACCAAATTTTTATAAAGATAGAATTTCTTTCTAAATTGATATAATGCGCTGAAACCAGTTTGGCTCAGTGGATAGAGCATCAGCCTGTGGACTGAAACGTCCCAGGTTCGATTCCGGTCAAGGGCATGTACCTTGGGTACGGGCACATCCCCAGTTGGGGGTGTGCAAGAGGCAACTGATTGATGTCTCTCTCTCATCGATGTTTGTAACTATCCCTCTCTCTTCCTTTCTGTAAAAAAATCAACAAAATATATTTAAAAAAACAATTATTAATATAATGCAATCACAATAAAAATGGTAATGGATTTTGAAAACAGAAGTTGACGAGCTGATGAATGAAGTTAAAAAGCAAGTAACAGCGCTAGCTGGTTTGGCTCAGTGGATAGAGTGTTGACCTGAGGACTGCAGGGTCCCAGGTACGATTCCTGCCAAGGGCATAGGCCTGGGTTGTGGGCTCGATCCCCAGTAGGGGATGTGCTGGAGGCAGCTGATCAATAATTCTCATCATTAATGCTTCTCTCTCCCTCTCCCTTTCTCTCTGAAATTAATAAAGAAATATATTTTTTTAAAAAGCAAGTAGCAGAATGGGACAAAAATATATAAAACATATTCAAAAGGCAGGCATCTTTTATGGATATATATTAAAATTTATTATAGTATGATTAGTTAAAAATAAAGCAAAACGACTGAAAAATGTGAAAATAATACCAACTCTTGTTAAAAACTAAACTGTGGGAAATGGGCTCTGTCCAGTACTGCTAGTGAAAATTCAAATTGGAAAAGAATTTTTTGGAAAGGCAATTCATCACTCTTTAATAAAATTTAAACTTCATGCACCCTTACTTTGATCAAACAATCTGACTTCAAGGAATCTAGCCTACAAAGGTCTTCACATGTGTGTTCAAATATATAGGTCCAAGGATCTTCATTGCTTCAATATGAATGAGGGAAGGACCATCTGGCTGGTGTGATTCAGTGGTTGAGCATTGACCCATGAACAAAAAAGAAATTGGTTTGATTCCAATCAGGGCACATGTCCAGGTTGCAGGTTCGATCCCCAGTAGGGGGGGGGGTGAGCAGGAGGGCAGCCAATCAATGTTTCCCTCTCATAGATGTTTCTATCTATCCCCCTCTCTCTTCTTCTCTCTCTAAAGTCAATAAAAAACTTATTTTTTAAACAATGAAATGACCTAAGTATAATAAATGGGGAGTGATTAAACATATTAAAATAGTTAAATTATGAGTCTACATATAGTAATGTGGAAAAATACAGAATTATTTTTTAAAAACCAAATTATCAAATTAGACATATAGGAAGATCCATTTTATGTTAAAAACTGTTATGGCATATGTATATACAGAGATTCATGGAAAAGAGAACTTAATGGTTATACTGCAAACCATGAGGTGAAGAAAGAAGTGAGTCTTTGAAACATCTATACCAAATCTTTTCCACCGAGAATATAATCCTGTATTACTTCTGCAATTTCAAAAAAGCTAGAAGGGAAAAGAGCAGATGTCTGCATAGCTGAGAATCCTTTCTACTCTCTCATATTGTCTGCAACATTTCTCCTTGTTCTTTAAGTAAGGTTCAAACTCATATAAAGGCACATATTCCAGTTTAAGAATTCCTTGGATGACAGCAAGTCTTCTGCTATTCTGAACTTGGTTCCTCCATTAAAAAAACAAACAATGGCAGAGACCAGCTTGGCTCAGTGGAGAGAGTGTCGGTCTGCAGACTGAAAGGTCTCAGGTTCAATTCCAGTCAGGGACATGTACCTTGGTTGCGGGCACATCCCCAGTAAGGGGTGTGCAGGAGGCAGCTGATCGATATCTCTCTCTCTCTCTCATCGATGTTTCTAACTCTCTATCCTTCTCCCTTCCTCTCTGTAAAATATCAATAAAATATATTAAAAAAAACAACAATGGCCATATTATACTTAAAATTAGAATATTCAAATTTGTGTTAAGAAATATTCTGACATTATTAATGCACAGTCTTCAACTATTAAGTGCTCCTACACAATTGCTACATAAAATTCAATTGAAGATATTCAATTGTATGATTTTTGCATTTGTATTTTACAGAACAGATGTACTAAAGTACAGTTCATTTACAACTTCTTGTAATGTCTTCGTGACTCAATTAGGCTTGAATGTTTAATTAAATACCTTCTAAGTATCTTCCAAATGTATTCATTAGCTGAATGAGACCTATCAAAACATCTTTTCAGAGAAAACCCTACTTAACAAAACACTTATGTATCAGAAATTCAGCAGAGTTTAAATAAGAGGCACAAATTCAAAAATAATCAGTGGTTATTCCTTGATTTCTCTTCAAACTTCATGAACCCTTTATGATATCATTAGATATTTGGATTGATCATCCTTTTTTTAAAATATATTTTATTGATTTTTTACAGAGAGGAGGAGGGAGGGAAAGAGAGTCAGAAATATCGATGAGAGAGAAACATAGATCAGCTGCCTCCTGCACACCTCCTACTGAGGATGTGCCCACAACCAAGGTATATGCTCTTGACTGGAATCAAACCTGGGACCTTTCAGTCTGCAATCTGACACTCTGAATCAAACCAGTCAGGGCTGAATTGATCATTCTTAAACTAAGACTCCTCACATTTGACATGAGATTTAAGATTACTGATATTTTTATAAAAAATACTCTATAACAAGACTTAAAACAGCCACATCACTCTTTTAAATTATATTCATTTCAAATACTCTTCTTAAGTCATAGGATCAAGAACATCAATGATCAGCAAACCATTTAAAAGTGCTACATATCCTGCAACTCCTACAGTTTCATTTTAGAAAAAACTGAAATTAACCATTGTTCTTATTGATTAAATAATTAAAATGCTAAGGGCAAATGTCCCATAACTTGCTCTGTACTAAGAGGTTTGTTTACTCTTTCAATATTAAATGTTCAGCCCAATAATATAATAAAAACCATTCTCACCTTCTCTAAAAGGAGCTGAGATAAATTCTGTTGCTGCCTGTCCTGAAAGCACTCATAAAGTTGGAGCAGCCTAGCACATAATACTTGTTCTTGATTGAAGACAGGATGATGGCTAAATTGCAAACCCACAATGTTGAGATCTAATTGGTACATTTTCCCTTGACCTTCCATTTTGGTCCTAATAGAGCTTTCTAGATCAGATTTCACTGCCTTTAAGGAAAAAACGTGTATACAAAGTTAATATGGTTCTATTTCTTTTTAAATTACCTTTTATAAAAAGTAACATTAATTATAAGAAAATTAAAAGACACAGAAAATAAAAAACCAATAATTTGATCATATTTTAAAAATATATTTTGATTTTTTACAGAGGAAGGGAGAAGGATAGAGAGTTAGAAACATCGATGAGAGACATCGATCAGCTGCTTCTTGCAGGCCCCCTCCTGGGGATGTGCCCGCAACCAAGATACATGCCCTTGACCAGAATCGAAACTGGGACCTTTCAATCCGCAGGCTGACGCTCTATCCACTGAGCCAAACCGGTTAGGGCTGATCATTTTTTCTTGAAGTTGATTATGACCCTTGATTTCATACAGAGTGTCCCAAAAAATATCTATACACACTTGAATAATTATTAATTCCAATGGGTTAAAATCTGAAAATAAGCATCAATTGGGCTATCAGCTGTAAAGTGTGTATAAATTTTGGGGGGATACCCTATATATTTATAGGACAGCATTTTAATAATCTTGCTATCAGTTAACCTATATAATAAAGAACTAATATACTAATTAGATTAGACAGTGAAATGGCCTTCTAGAATGACCTGCTGGAATGACCAGAGGGTAGGGGGTGGGGCCAGTGAGCCTGCACCGCCAGGTCAGCCTCGGCAGTCTTGACGCTCGCCCCCCCCTTTCCACAGTGGCGGCACGAGAGGTGGTGGCATGGGCCTATCCAGTCCTAGCGCTGTGCCTTCCACAGAGGTGGCCACAGGGGAGCGGGCCTACAAATAGGTATCTCCCAAGGGCTCCCAGGCTGCCAGAGGAATGAGCCTAAGCTGGCAGGTGGTCATCTCCTCCCTCCCCTTGCAGGGGTCCCGAACTGGGAGAGGGCGCAGGCAGGCTGAGGGACCACCTTAGTGCACGAATGTTCGTGCACCAGGCCTCTAGTTGTTTATAATACTGTTATATGTTGATAGAGTTTGAACTTTCAAGTTGGAAGTTCCCAAATAATTTCCTATAGGAACTCTATGACAAATGGTGTTTGGAACTGCTGAGTCAATAGTTTGACTATGTGATGATATACTAGTCATCTCTGGGCCAGAGTTAAATGGTAAACGCTTATTAAAACACTGTTCCACCCTGGATAGTTTGTCTCAGTGGACAGAGCACTGGCCTACACACTGAAGGGTCCTAGGTTTGATTCCAGTAAAGAGAATGTACCTCCATTGCAGGCCCAATCCCCAATCCTGGTTGGGGTATGTGAGGGAGGCAACCAATCTATGTGTCTCTGTCAATTTGATGCTTCTCTCTCTCCCTCCTTCCCTTTCACTCTCTCTAAAAATCAATGGAAAAATATCCTCAGATGAAGATTAACCAAAAAAACATTGTTGTCTGACACAATTTTTAGCACTTTGCCTATTAAGGATACTATAGAGTAAATTTTAATACTCAGTTTAGATGCTTGGTGAAGTGACTTATACATTTTCTCCCAACTCTAAGGGTCCATTCAATACTGAAATTGTTCTTGGATGATGCATTGGACGAAAAAGTTACTTGTTCAACCCAGTGGTTTCCAACATCAGAATCTGAATGTTTACAAACATATATCTGGATGGTGGTTAATATTTCTCCAAAAATTATATGTTTTGCATTAACCTACCATCCTTTTGTTCATTCATTCATTCATTCATGTACTCACTCATTCAACAAGCTTCCACTGTTTCAAGGACCTCTCTCTCCAACAGCAATGGAGAGAGATAATTATGTTAAAATATCCATGCTATATCTTGAGCAAAATAAAAATAATCCTATCCTGATATCTAAAGATAATTATTTACTCTGACATACTTTTCAGTCTTTTAATTTATGTACATATATACGGACTTGACAAAGTCCATTCATTGACAAATTCATTCATTATCTATTTTTACAAAATTAGGATCAGATTTAATTTTTCATTCTGCTTTTTTTCACTTCACATTTTATTTTAAACATTTATCCATATTATTAAATATTCCTCAAAAACATAATTTTAATGAATATTTGATATTTCATCATAGTTTTGCCATTAATATATTCAAAGGGTGAGTTAACACCACAAAAATTAAGTTATAATCAATATTACAAGAATTCTAACCATAATTACAAGTAAATTGTTATTGATTACCTTCTTGTATATGGTTTTTAGTGCTGGATTTAAAGATTCCTTGCTTATGTTTAATCTGAATTTCCATAACTGGCTAATAGGTGAAGGTAATGACATTATTTCAGCACTTTCTTCAAACCAACACATTCCCTATCAAAATATTTAAGAAACATAGTAATTAAATATTTCATCAAAAATAAATATCACATTCTATTAGTGAGTAATTTAATTTGTTGGGTGATGCACTTGCCTCTTCTAGTTGAAGCAGGCGATTTTCCATTTTGTTGCAGGTCCTTTTATACATTTTTGGCTTTCTCTGCATATAGAATCCTTCATCTTCTAAAATGCGTGGCATCATATCTTTCGGCAGTTTACGTCGGTTGACCACTTAATAAAAAAACCTATATATTACTTTAAAAGTCAACATGTTAAACTGGTACTGACCAAACAAGCAATGAAGGGGAACTAAAGTCTAGCAGCAAGCTTAAATACACACACACACACACACACACACACACACACACACACAAGTTCTTTTAATCAATCCTCTTGAAAGGCATGAAGAACAAATATAGAAAATATTCTATATTCTTATGTAGAAATATTCAAATATAGAAAATATTCCATAATTTCCTCTCCTTTTTTTATGCTCACCTGAGGATATGCTTATTGATTTTAGGGAGAGGGAAAAAGAGGAGGGGGAGAGAGGAAGAGGGAGAGGAAAACAGGAACATCAATGTGAAACAGAACATCCATCTGTCGCCTTCTGGATCAAACTTGCAACCTACATATGTGTCCTGATTGAAACTGAACCCATAATCTTTTGGTATATGGGGAGATACCCCAACCAAATGAGCTACACCAACCCGGGCTAGATTGGTACATTTTATTTATCTAGCATACAAAAAAGCTATTATGCTTTAATATGATTCATTAATGACTTAAATATTTTATTGTAAAGAACTTACCTGAGGAACTACTTGGCACAAAAATATTTGCCTGTTGTCTTTTGATTTGTTCTTGATCATCTTCATATTCAGCAGCTTTTACTTCAAGTAAATCTGGAAAAATTACTTCTTCCATAAAATCTTTATCATGGCATTCAGCAAAATCTTGTAAATTATCACCAAGTGACAAATGTTTAGAGTAACTATCATTTACTAATCTCTGTTGAATAACAAAAATAAAAATAAGCATGCATGATTATCCTTCTGATTCATGCCACCCAGTTCAAGGTCAAGCTGAAACTGTTACAATGAAATTTCAGTGAACATAGAGGAACTAATTGAAAGCTTAATCTTTTACAATATGATTTTTCTATAGCACTTCCTTGCAATTCTCAATAAAAAATTAATGAAACAGGATTATAATTCAAGCCTCTCCTCTCCTTTGGAAAATAGTCTGAGATATTGGACTATGACACATCTATCACTGAGAATTCATACTGTTAAGGCAAATCCAGCTACATCAGGCCATGTGGTCCTAAACCCCATTTTTTTCACTATTTAGAAAGTGATTGTGGAGCATCCCTGATGTTTTCTGGATAGCATTCAAGAAAAATAAAGGAAAAAAAAATAAAGATTCAACACAGAAATCTAAGGCAGAATGATTATAGTGAAATTCGAAAACATGCTACATTATAAAAGTTACAATCTGAATATAGGTATTGGAAAATATAAAATATAAAAATGCATACTTTTATATCATGATTATAAATTGTGAGTCTCTTTACATCCAAATATCAATTCATTTTGAATGACTTCATTGTCTAATTTGATATCGACACATATTGAAAAAGAGGAGACAGCCTAAACTGGTTTGGCTCAGTGGATAGAGCGGCGGCCTGCGGACTGAAAGGTCCCAGGTTTGATTCTAGTCACAGGCATGTACCTTGGTTGTGGGCACATCCCCAGTAGGGGGCGTCCAGGAGGCAGGTGATCCATGTCTCTCTCTCGTTGATGTTTCTCTCTATCCCTCTCCCTTCCTCTCTGTAAAAAATCAATAAAAATATTTTTTAAAAGAAAAAAAGGGAAAAAAAGAAAAAGAGGAGTCAGAGTATGTGAGTCATGCAAATAAAAACTCCTCAATTAATATATGTATTTAGGGGTAAATAATTAAATAAAAAGAATTAATCACAGAGTGTCTTTGAGTAGAGGACCTTACATGCCTTGATGGGGTCTGACAAAATTAAGTAACATAGTTAAACATCACCTAGGTCAGTGGTCAGCAAACTCATTAGTCAACAGAGCAGCAAACCACGGCTCGCGAGCTGCATGGGGCTCGTGAGCCACAGTTTGCTGACCACTGACCTAGGTTCATATGGAGTAAATACCCATCATACCCTGTCATGAAATCAAGAAAATATTTTATGCTCTAACCCATGTTGTTAAATGGTTAGAGCGTAGGCCCACAGACCGAAGGGTCTCAGGTTTGACTCCCAAAGGCACATAACTCAGTTGCTGATTTGCTCCCCACCTGGGGTGTGAGCTCATGCGGGAAGCAACCAGTCGGTGTGTCTCTCTCACATCAATGTCTCTGTCTCTCTCTTTCTATTTCCCTCTTTCCCTCCTTCCCTCTTTTTTGCTCTCTCTGAAAAGCAATGGAAAAAATATTCTCAAGTGAGGATTTTAAAAAATGAAAGTATTTTGTATCTAGAAATCTTTATGGTATCTTTTTCAGAATTCAAACAAAGTATGGCACTGATATCTAGAAGCAAGATTTGGGAGATCCTCACATAGGAGATCTTTTTGAAGATTCTAATCATAAGACAAAAAGGACTCTTTGTTCCAGCTGCAGCCCCCATTATCAATTTTCCTTTATAGCATTCCTGATGTGGGCCGGGGCTTTCAACTTGCCTTCGGAGGTAAGACCCACATCGAGGATGCTGTAAAGGAAGAGTGATGATGGTGTACAATAGAAAGGCAAATGGGGGTCCAAGAGGGCCCCCAAAGGAGGACCTGGGGGATTGGGAAATGACGAAGAGGTGTTAGTAGATAGAAATAATTCTGGGAAATAAGAGGTACTGGGGGAGGGGACTCAAGGAAACTGTGGAGAGACTTGAAGGTAGAGAAGAATTAGAGAAAAATAAAGAGGAACATGAGTATATAGGACTATCAATAAAAGTGACTGACAAATGAGGAGGCAATGGGAAGAGACTAGCGATGCTGGAGGAAAGGACAACCAGGGAATAATAGGAGGGGCTGAGGAGTTTGAAGGGAGGTAGGATCGGACTAGGAGGTATGGACATAGGTTCTCTATGGAGAGTAACAGAGATTACTGAGAACAATGAGAGCACTTGCAGAGAAGGACAGGAACGGCCGGAAAAAGAGAAAACACAGACATTGCACCTGACAACCTATATTTCCCAACTCTATCAATGCTTCCCCCAACATTAGTTTCCTCAATTATAAAACAGAGCCAATAACAGTGCCTGCCTTACAGGGTTTCTAGGAGGATTGAGTGATACAATCCACATTAAAAATGTAGTATGTCATTGGGCATCCAGTAAGCACTCAATAAATTGTAGGAATTATTATGAACAGCTCAAGTCAGAGGGAACAAGGTTGCTCAATAATAAAACTTTCATCTCCCACCCAAGTATTTCATTCTTTGCCTTTAACAAGAGTTATTTTTCCTGAGAAAGGGGGTGATGGAGGAAGGGGAACAACTCCACCTGCTCTGAAGACTGGCCCAAAACTGAGCCTTCTTCACCGCTCAGAGTGAAAAACCAAAGGCCTGATTCCGAAGAGATTTCTGTCTGTGGGTTAAACAATGAAAAAGCAGTACTCAGTGGTGAAATGAATACTTTTTCTGCTTATACGTGAAAGAAAGGTAATAAGGTAAGTAGTAATAAGTGGTAATGGCTGTCTTATTCATGAGCAAGGAGCAGAAGGAGAGACAATATCAATTTATATTTTACTTCAAATCTGACTTATGAATTTTTGTTTTGTTTTTAAGGTCCTGGTAACTGCAATAAAAAACAGAAGAGAGTCTAAATTTTCTCCATCTTCCCTAACTCTTCACCCTAGTCAGAGTATTAAGAGCATCACCTTACACTTCTATCAAAATGTGGGCTGAGGGCAAATGGTTTATTCTCTCCCCATTTTTAGGTGCTTTCACGTATATGTATGCTCACACAAAGGTACCACTCCACCCATCTACAATGATTTGTAGAGTGAGAGGTTGTTAGAAGTACTTAAAGTGACATACTCATAGTTATAAACTTACTGGTAAAATAAGCGCTTCTTTTTCAACTGTAAATGTAAAACCCTTACCACTTTTCTTCTCACGCACATATTAAAATGAACTATTTTTAGGGAGATTTGAGAGAGAAATTAATTCTATAATAAAAAGTAAAACAGTCATTAGGAGTAAAATGATTTTAAAATACATAAAATATAAAAGGTTATTTTATATCTTATTTGTATCTAGGTGCCTAAAATTGGATTACAGTATTGACTTAATACATCTAAATTTACTAAGAATAATTGAATCATATACTTAAAATGGGTGAATTTTTGCTATATAAAGTATATCTCAATAAAGCTGTCTTTTAGGGTTAAAAAAGTTATTTACCTTAGACCACTGACTTATCTTATTATCAACGAGCAGATGAGTTGAAGATTTTTCACTTTGATTAATCTGAAATAACAAAAATGATATAGAAAATTTAATCTTCACAGATAAATATAAATCTTTTGTTAAAAATGGATAAAAACCAAGACTTCTCAATGTTTTCCTTTTAAAAAGTATGTACCCGTTTCCCAAATGAGATGTCACATATAGTTTCCATGACCAAATCACTTAACTTTTCTTGGATTTAGGTTTGGAAAAACACACACACACACACACACACACACACACACACATGGAAAAGAACTTGGGAGTATTTGGATTTAAGGAGCTATATTTAAGACTGAAATTTGGCTCTTCTTTAAAGAAGAAAAATTAAATTTGATACATGTTGCATTTAAACATTAAATTTAAAATGAGGAAAGAAAAAAAAACAAGCATTACCTTAGCATTTATTAGCTTTTCTCTTACTTTGCTTCTCAACATTTCTATTATGTTTTTATTTTCTCCTTCTGCATCTAAACCTATCAAGAAGCCAACATAAAAAAGAGCTCATGACATTTTTTAAAATAACTGAACAACAATAGCAGCAAAAGTGCTTATCAAATAGTTAAATTGCATGCATTTTTAAGGATCATGATAATTATGAAGACTGGGAAACTGCTCCATGAGGGCTTAGAACCTCAAATAGAATTCCCTTTCCCCTTTTTCATCTGGAGTAAATACTTTTATTTTATATGCTTAGGACTGGATTTTGTTTCCCCTACCCTGTGTGTTCTCAGCTATTGGCTATAGTCCTTCTTTGTAGTCAGATGGGGGTGAAGAGGAATACTCAGAAAAGCAAATCTTTACCTTTTTTCTTTTGGGAAAAAATCTGTAAGAACAGTTATATTCTATATAGAATATACAAGTATATTGTGCTAGAGGCTTGGTGCATGAAATTCGTGCATGGCGGGGGTTGTCCCTCAGCCCAGCTTGCATCTTCTCCAATCTGGGACCCCTTGAGGGATGTCCGACTGCCTTTTTAGGCCCAATCCCAGCAATCTCACTGGGATCAAGCCTAAACGAGTAGTCAGACATCCCTCTCACAATCCAGGACTGCTGGCTCCCAACCACTCGCCTGTCTGCCTGCCTGATTGCCTCTAACTGCTTCTGTCTGCCAGCCTGATTACCCCCTAACTACTCCCCTGCCATTCTGATCAATGCCTAACTACTCCCCTGCCAGTCTGATTACCCCTAACTGCCCTCCCCTGCTAGCCTGATCACCCCTGTGCTCCCCTGCAGGCCTAGTTGACCCCAACAGCCTTCCTGGGCTGGCCTGGTCGCCCCTAATTATCCTCCTCTGCAGGCTTGGTCACCCCTGACTTCCCTCCTCTGCAGGCCTGGTTCTCCCCAACCAGCCTTCTCTGCAGGCCTGGTCACCCCTAACTGTCCTCCCCTGCAGGCCTGGTTGACCCCAACAGCCCTCCTGGGCTGGCCTGGTCACCCCTAACTATTCTCCTCTGCAGGCTTGGTCACCCCTGACTTCCCTCCTCTGCAGGCCTGGTTCTCCCCAACCAGCCTTCTCTGCAGGCCTGGTCACCCCTAACTGCCCTCCCCTGCCGACCTGATCACCCACAACTGCTCTCCCCTGCCAGCCATCTTGTGTCCACATGGAGGCATCCATCTTTGACCACATGGGGGCAGCCATTTTGTGTGTTGGAGTGACAGTCAATTTGCATATTAATCTTTTATTAGATAGGATAATCTCTACAGAATATACAAATATCAAAGATAAATTACTTCAACTTGATGAAACTGGAGAGGAAGGAAAGGAAGAGATATGTTTCTAGATACCAAGTAGTCAGTTTTGTAAAATTTGAGGAGCCCTACTTCTGTAAGCTTTTAGAATGAAACAGTCTTGTAGAATATAAAGAGAACTCCAGCTGTTGTATGCACCCCAAATTATCTGTTATTTTCTGTTCATCCACTAGATGATCCATCAGATGAACTGAGAAAGACAGGAGTTGAGTAGTCCTAGGTATAGTAGCAAGTGGAAGACCTTTTGGTCATTTTGCCTTGCATTTTTCTCTTTCTTCTCCCTGCTTCTGATTACTTCAAGGCTACATAAAAGATGGTGAAAATAAAGATAAGAAAAAGCTAAACCACTAGAGGTCATAAGAATCTTCATTCTTAACTGCAGTATTTCCCACTATAATTTAAAAATGACAAGTTGGTTTGTTTATACTCTATTCCCAGAACTTAGAATGGCAGGGGCATATAATATGTGCCAGGTAACAGTGAATGGTTGAATAGGGTTCAACCATTACTTATGTACTTTTCTCGAGATCTAGAACTTTCTGAAGCAAGTTCTACATCTATGTATCTTCATGGTATAACATAGTCTCAAACACTTGTAAATTTTCCATGTTTGCAGAGAAAGAGAAAATAAAATCTTAATAAAAATTTTCATCACATATACAGACTTTACTAATTATTTCCTTATTCCCATCTTGTATTATCTAGGAAGTTTGGTTTTTATTTGAATTCATCTCTTAATAAACTTGTGTTCCCAGTGGAAACTCTATGATAGCATTAGTCATTTACATCTTTTAAAAATAAAAACCAACAGCATCAGAATTATGGTATACTTATTGAAGACCTTTTTGAAGGTGCTTGTCTACATTTTCTTCTACTGCAATATTATCTGTCTCTTCAGACATCTGCAAAAAAAAAAAAAAGGAGGGGCTGAAAGTTATCTTGCATCTTTTTATTTTGGCATTGAACATCTTTTCAAATGTTCATCACCCCTTTGAAAGTCATATCCTTTAAAATGCCAATTCATAGCCTTTGCCTGTTTTCTTAAATTTCATCTTTTTATCAATTGGTATGAGTTCTTTATATATGTTGGGCTTTTAATTAAGAAGTTGCTCTTTGTAACATCAAAAAGAACCTTTTAAAAAAAATTTTTATCCTCACCTGAGGATATGTATATTGATTTTAGAAAGAGAGAGAGATGTGAGAGAGAAACCTCTATTGGAATCAAACCCGAAACTCTTTGTTGTGTGGGATAATGCTTCAATCAACTGAGCCAGGGTTCAAAAAGGACCTTTTAATAATAAAATCCAATGATTAGTTCTTAGTGATCATATATTGCCTACTTCATATACCTTTTAGGAGGTTCAAATGAGGTCAGACATATGAAAGTACTTTGAAACTCAATAATGTATCAGTGTTAGATTTTATCTGATTCATTGCAGCATCTGAGGTTGGGCATCTTGATTACCTGAAAACATTTTATATCCTTGACTTCTACCTACTTACTCCCTATATCTTCAAAGGTCACACTTCTCCTCACAGCTTAAAGGTGGGCTCATTTCAAGGCTTTAGAGAGTGCATGTATTCCTATGGCTTCTTAAATCTGTCTCCAACCTTGACTGTTTGTGAATACCATATTTCTAGCTGCTTACTAGTATTTTTATTTTTATTTTTTTCTTGTATTATTATTAGTTATTGTATTATTTTTCCATATGAACAACTGTAAACATACTCTCACTCCACCCTGTACATAATGGTATCCAAATCAAGTATTTCTATGGGATGGATTTTAATAGTCCTTACAGGCTGGAATTTTTAAAAATTAAATCTTTATTATTCAGATTATTACATTTGTTTCTCTTTTTTCCCCTCCATAGCTCCCCTCCACCTGGCTCCCACCCCTCCCTCTACCCTTACCTTGCTCCCATTGACCTCATCCATAGGTGTATGATTTTTGTCCAGTCTCTCCCTGTACATCCCTTACCCCTTCCCCCCTGAGAATTATCAGTCCACTCCCTTTCTGTGCTCCTGATTCTATTATATTCACCAGTTTATCCTGTTCATCAAATCTTTAATTGACTTAATTTTTAGATCCACTTGTTGATAGATATGTATTTGTTGTTCATAACTTTTTGTCTTTTACGTTTTTTCTTCTTCCTCTTCTTAAAGAGTACCTTTCAGCATTTCATATAATACTGTTTTGGAGTTGATGAACTCCTTTAGCTTTTTCTTATCTGTGAAGCTATTTATCTGCCCTTCAATTCTGAATGATAGCTTTGCTGGATAGAGTATTCTTGGTTGTAGGTTCTTGCTGTTCATCACATTGAATATTTCTTGCCACTCCCATCTGGCCTGCATTGTTTCTGTTGAGAAATCAGCTGACAGTCGTATGGGTACTCCCTTGTAGGTAATTAACTGTTTTTCTCTTGCTGCTCTTAATATTCTCTCTTTGTCTTTTGCTCTTGGGATTTTAATTATGATGTGTCTTGGTGTAGACCTCTTTGGATTCCTTTTATATGGGCTTCTGTGTGCTTCCTGGACTTGTAAGTCTATTTCTTTCACCAGATGTGGGAAGTTTTCAGTCATTATTTCTTCAAATAGGTTTTCAGTATCTTGTTCTCTCCCTTCTCCTGGCATCCCCACAATTCTGATGTTGGTACGCTTGAAGCTGTCCCAGAGTTTCCTTACGTTATCTTCACATATTTGGATTCTTTTCTCTTCTTGCTTTTCCAGTTGAGTGTTTTCTGATTCTTTATATTTCAAATTTCTGACTTGATTTTTGTCTTCCTCTAGTCTGCTGTTAGGTCTCTGTATAATATTTTTTATTTCAGTCAGTGTAAGTTTAATTTCTAGTTGGTCCTTTTTCATCACTAGTTGGATCTTTTCCATCTCTAATTGGTCCTTTTTCATCTCTAGTTGGTCCTTTTTTCATCTCCTCTTAGGGCTCGCTAACTTTATCCAACTTTTCTAGGATATTCTTGAAAAACCTTATAAGCGTGGTTTTGAACTCTATATCTAGTTGTTTGTTTTCCTCCATTTCTTTTGTTTGTGATCCCTTCCCTTGTCTCAGCATTTTCACTATGCTGGGAGAACTTCTGTGTTGGATTCAGCCTTATGATACCAGACTTGAAAAACTGCAAAAGCCTCTCTGTTGAGCTTGAGGTGGGTGGAGTCTCAGGGCTTAATGGACCGCCTTGCCTTCCAGTCAGCCCCGCCCTCCACAGCCCCTGAGTCTCACGTGATTGGGTAATCGCTGGAGCGGTCCTTGTGCGCGCATGTGCTCTCTTGCAGTGCCTCTAGACTGCTTCCCCTCCGGTTCCCCTGTGCTCCGGACCACATGAGTCTGGGTCCCCAGGGTTTCGCCCGAAACCGGGGTTTAGTGGAGTTAGAAGTGGCGCAGTTGGGAGGGTCTGTCTCCTGCCTACTCGTGAAAGCTAGTGGCACAATCAGCAGTCGGTCCTCTGAGCGCAGTGCCGTGCCTGTCACCAGACTTCTGATCTTTTGTGACTCCCCTAAATTTCCGTGCACTTCTCCCTTTTCACAGTCCAAACTCCCCCCATATGAGTTTCGGCTGGATCTGGGGTTTAGTGTCGAAGGATAAGGAGTTCAATGCCTTTGAGAGTCTCCATCTCCCTTCCGCCAGAGAAAGCCAGCCAGGTTCTCTGGCACCCACTCTCTCCATACCTCAGCTTTTTGCAGCTCCTCTGGGTCTCTGTGAGCCCCTCTCTTTCCTTCTAGTTGTAGAATTTCCACTCCGCCAGCTTTCCTGTGGTTCTGGGTGATGTCTGTTCTGTCTTTTAGTTGTAGTTTTGAAATTGTTGTGTGAGGCAGCAGTGTAGTTGTTTACCTATGCCGCCATCTTGGATTGCTTACTAGTATTTTTAATTGAATGTCCTATCATTATCAATATGCTAAAATGAGAATTTATTTCCTTTACCACTTTTTACACCTCAGTATTCTAAAAATTATACCATACTAGCAATGTTAAATCATAATTTAGAATGATATGGATAAGTCTGTTTTTCATATTAAGATTATGAAGTAGAACAGTAAAAGACTCCATAAATAACAACTGTGCATGCTAACCAAACTAATGTGTAGTTGGAGTAGAAAGAGCAAGTAAACACGCATCAGCTTTCCCAACAGTAAAGATATGGATTTGTGTAAAAAGCCAAAGCAGAGTATTGAGACAATCCTAGTAAAGACATTACTATTACAATAAGAGCTCTGTCTACACACTTTCTGAAAGAACTTCAAAATCCACCAGTAGCTCCTGTACCATCCTTAAACACTAATGATGTTAGTCAACATGGACTAAGATGTTCTGTTCTTATTAAACCTTCAATACCTTCTTCAACATAATTAATACCTAATTCTATTCTTACCCAAGGGACAGTAACCCTTGAAAGTATGATGTGATATCAATCCTGGCAAGTGATTGACAGAGATCTCCCTTTAATTCTCAATAATCTTGTTTAGCATTCCCAGGATTTATAACTTTCCTTCCCCATCTAGAAGTAAGGATAAATGTGCAAACTTCATATACATGAACAACAGTTTGGTGATTGCAGTGGGGGAGATGGGTGGAAGTGGAAGAGGGCATAGAGGGGATAAATGGTGATGGAAAAATGAAATAAAGTGAATCTTAAGTGGATTAAGAGACATGTAGATCTCAGTCCTATATATGTTTCACTCATTGATTAAAAAAAGAAAAACATTTTATTTTTAGCAAAGCAGAAATGGATTGTTGACTGGATGAGAAAAGATTAAGCTAATGTTTAAGTAAGGGAATAAATACATAAATATATAAATAACTCACTTCTAATGTTCTTTATTACATAATTGACAGATCAAATATTTCATCCCTAATACCTCTTATTATTTTTTAACATATGTATGTATGATTTATGTATAGAACCAAATTAATCACATTTTTAGGATTATACTGCATTGATAATTGGACTATTTAATGTCATCAAAATCCTTAGAAGCTCCATTAATACCTTACCTTTTTTAAAAAAATAAATTTTTATTGATTTCAGAGAGGAAGGGAAAAGGGAAGAGAGGAACATCAATGAGGAAAGAAAATCATCGATCGGCTGCCTTCTGCACGCTCCTCACTGGGGATCAAGCGCACAATCCCAGCATATGCCCTTGACCGGAATCAAACCTGGGACACTTCAGTCCCTGGCTAACACTCTATCCACTGAGCCAAACCCACCAGGGCAATACCTTACCTTTTTAATATCTTGTTTTCTCTTTGAGGTCTTTTTCATGATGATGGTTCTTTCATTTCTAAATAAGTAAGAAATAGTCTTAAGAATGATAGAGTATATTACTGAAAGAAAACGAACTATTATGATACTTGAGATAAAAATGTTATTTAAAATTTTAATTTAACTGAAAATTAAATAAAGAAATATACTCTCACCTTTAGTAAACAATAGTTGATCACCTTTAGTATTTAATAGAAATTCTGGTTAATGCAATAAGACATGGGAAAGGAGGTATAACTATTAGAAAGGAGAAGACAAGATTATCCTTGTCTATAGAAATAGTTTTTTTCACATAGAAAACCCAAGACACACAATGAAAAAAGCTTAGACATAATTATAAAGTTATTAAGTAGCAGAATAAAAGAACATAGGCCAACGTTAATAGCTTCTTCCCTATATGTGAACAGAAAAAGGTCACTTCATAATAGCAACATAAAACATTTTGCAAATACCTACAAGTAACTTTAATTAAAATATGTGGGAGCCTATTTGCTGGGAGTGTATTTTATTACTGCTTCAATTTCATCAGTAGTTATCAGCCTATTCAGGTTTTCTAATTCTTCCTGATTGAGTTTTAGAAGATTGTGTTTTTCTAAGAATATGCCCATTTTGTCCAGGTTGTCTCATTTGTTGAACTAAAGTCATTCATAGTATTTGTTTATGATCCTTTGTATTTCTATGGGGTAAGTTGCTACTTTACCTCTTTTATTTCTGATTTTGTTTGGTTCCTCTCTGTTTCCTGGTTTGTTCATCAATCTTGTTTATCCTTTCAAAGAATCAGCTCTTGATTTTATTGATTTTTTGTATTTTTTTTCCTCTTCATGCACGGGGGAATTGGGGAGGAGGGGAGTGTCCCTCAGCCCAGCCTGCACCCTCTCCAATCTGGGACCCCTTGAGGGATGTCTGACCGCCCATAGCCCCAATCCCACAGGAATCCAATTCCTCTCACAGACCTGGACTGATGGCTCCCAAACACTTGCCTGTCTGCCTGTCTGCCTGCCTGATAGCCCTTAACCGCTTCTACCTGCCAGCCTGATCACCCCCTAATCACTCCCTACCAACCCGATTTACCCCTAACTCCCCTCACCTGGCAGCCTGGTCATGTCTAACTGCCCTCCCCTGCCAGTCTGGTCACCCTTAACGGCCCTACCCTGCTAGCCTGGTCACCCCTAATTGCCCTCCCCTGCAAGCCTGGTTCCTCACAACTGCCCTCCCCTGCAGGCCTGGGTCCCCCTCCAACTGTCCTCCCTTGCTGGCCTGGTCTCCCCCAAATGACCTCCTCTGCTGTCCTCAACTGCTCACAACTGCCCTCCTCTGCAGGCCATCTGTGGCAGCTATCTTTTGCCCACATGGGAGCAGCCATCTGTGTCTTGGAGTGATGGTCAATTTGCATATTACTCTTTTATTAGATAGGATTCCTTCTACCTATTGGGCTTTTCTTGTTGTTCTCTTTAAGTTGTAGTGTTAGATAACTCATTACTAGTTTTTCTTTCTTTCTTAATATATTTTATTGATTTTTTTTCAGAGAGGAAGGGAGAGGAATTGAGAGTTAGAAACATCAATGAGAGACATCAATCAGCTGCCTCCTGCACGCCCCCTGTTGGGGATGTGCCCACAACCAGGGTACATGCCCTTGACTGGAATTGAACCTGGGACCTTTCAGTCTACAGGCCAATGCTCTATCCACTAAGCCAAACTGGTTTGGGCCAGTTTTTCTTTTTCTTTTTTTGAGGTAGGCCTGTAGTGCTATGAACTTCCCTCTCAGGATTGCTTTCACTGTGTCCCATAAATTTTGGATTGTTGTGTTTTCATTGTCATTTGTTTCTAGAGTGCTTTTTATTTCTTCTTTGTTCTCTTTGGTAACCCATTCATTGTTTAACAGCATGCTATTTAGCCTTCATGTATTTGTTTTTGAGCATTTTTATTATAGCTGACTTCTAATTTCTTACCATTGTGGACTGAGAATATGCTTGATATGATTTCAATCTTCTTCCCCCCCCCATATTTTTCATTAATGTATTACATGTGTACATGTCTTTCCATTGCCCCCCTCCCATTCCCATGCATGCCCTAACCCCCAAGTGTCTTGTGTCCATCAGTTATGCATGCATACAAGTCCTTTGGTTGATCTCTTATTTACCCCACCTCTCCCTAACCTTACCATTATAATTTGACAGTCTGTTGGATGCTTTACTGCCTTTGTATGTATTTTTTTGTTCATCAGCTTATAATGTTCTGTATTATCCATAAATGAGTTAGATCATGTAGTATTTTTCTTTCATTGACTGGCTTATTTCACTTAGAAAATTGCTCTCCAGTTCCATCCAGGTTGCTGCAAATGGTAAGAGTCCTTCTTTTTTATGGCAGCATAAAAACTTGTGTCCTAACATGTGGTCTATCTTTGATGCAAATGTCCCATATGCACTTGAGAAGAATGTATATTCTGTAGCTTTGGAGTGAAATGTTCTGAAGATATCAATTAGTTCCAAAAAAGAAAATTTTGAATTTATTTTCCATTCTTCAAGGACCTCTAAAAGAAACTTAAAATCAATAACTGTCTTATTGATGCCTATATCTGCAAATTTTATCTGCTAATCTACAAAAAAAAAACATTAGCAGTGATAATCCTATAGTTAAATTATAATAAATTATAAAATGAAAATCTTATTATAGAAGACATTATTAATCAAATAGTTTTACATATATGGAGATGTTTCTGACCTGGTTCATTTACCTTTCCATAAATGATAAAAGGTAAATGATTATAAACAAAATATTGGATAAAATTAAAGATGTAGATGAAAATTTCATTTGTTCTATTGAAAGGAAAAATTATGACTCACACTTTTATCTTCTTACAGCAATTCAGCTTCTTGGGTTAGAAAACTTGCTCCAACAGTTAAACCCAATATTCTCTTCAAGGATACTGCTAATTTACAATTCTTTCAGTGAAAACATTTTTTAAAAAGATAAGGCAATTGAAACTTGCTATTTTTTGTTTCCGATGACTTGAAGTCAAGTAGTTCATTCAGCCTTTTCTTGCTTAAAATTTAGAAATCTCTGGGTTCTGCATATTAATCCAACAGTGCCTTTATCCCTATGGTGATCCCTCAAATGAAAATTCCGAAAGCCTATTTTATATTTGTGTAAATTTGGTACTGTATTCAATCACCTTGATTACTTCAGTCACATGCCATTTGGTTTCAGGAGTGTTAGTAGAATAAAATTACGGGGAAAATCTCCAGAGTATGAAATGGTCACAACATGCATGTTCTGGCAGAGAGTAGTATTCCTTTGGTTAATTATGAGCTAACCAGAAATTTGCTTTTCCTTTAGTTTCCCCCCAGCTGCTGTTAGAAATCTCTACAAAGGTATTAATCCACTTTCCTTCCTAAGTAGGACTGAATTCAGTCCAAAGTCCAATTTTATCTTTATCTTGGTTTATCTATTGTCACCTAGCATGATGAATCCTTTCTGAACTCTCTCATGTGGAACAATTATGACTCACACTTTTAACTTCTCCAAGCAACTCAACTTTCTGTGTTAGAAAACTCGCTCCAACAGGTAAACCCAATCTTCTCTTCAAGGATACTGCTAATCTACCATTAGCAGTGCGTCTCTAAAATCATGCTTTTCTGTGACCACTTCGAATTCGTCATTTTTGTTCATTATATCCCATTTTGCAACTTTATCTTTCTGCCTGCCCCTAAAGTAAGAGCTGGCACGAGCCCTTACATCCCCTCCACCCATTCTAGCAAGGTGCTCAACATACTGTAGGCATTCATTAAGTTAAAAAAGTCTAGGATGTGATAGTCAAGCACTGCGAATAGATGGACAGGCTCTGGAGACTACAAGTCCCAGAGGTCCGTGCGGGTCTGGCCCAGGTTACCTGTTTTTTTCCATATTACAGGACTCCAACCTGACAAATTACAGGGGGGCTCCACCGAGAAGGGTTGAGGGGCTTTAAGCGACGACAGTACAGCATTCACCTGGGCAGACAGGGTACTCTCGCTTCGTCTGGGTGGCGAAGGCAGAACCGACCATTTGCCGCACCCTAGAAGTCACCAACCGCCCCGCTCAGCTTCAGACTGGCACGCCAAAAGCCGGCCGCCGGTTTCGCGCTCACTCCCCGCGGCGGTCAAGGAGCATGCGCGATACGGCACGACGAGGCGCACGGAGCATGCGCCCCAGGGAACCTGTGCGCCACGTCCGTTCACACGCTCCCTGAACGTGCGCGGCTCGAATTGAAGCGCCTGCGTCGGTCCTGCTTCCGGTCCTCGCCTCCGCAGGAACACGCACGGCGGCGGGAGCTGGGATCACCCGCCACCAGCATGTGTGCCCCCGTGGCCACAGCTGCCCGGGGGAAAGGTGTGGCCTGGGTCGTGGGAGCCCCGCACCTCCCGCGTCCAGGTGAAGCATAGCTCCAGCGGCGGGTGAGGACCGGCCGGCCGGTGCGGGCCCACGGCCTCCAGAGGAGCGGGCCTTCCTCGGGGAGGATGATGCTCCCCAGCCCGCCCGCCATCGAAGAGCGGACGCTCGCGCCCTCGAGGTGCGCTCGTGAGCTTGTGGCGGGAGGGTGTGTGTGCGGAGGGAAGGGGACCCATGGCTCCGGGGAGCATGGCCACCCATCCGGCCACCTCTGCCCTGCCCCGGGGCACAGGAGTTCTTTGGTTTCAGGTGCTTTGCAGGTGGCATCCCGAGAGCGCCCTGGATACCCTAGGGGTTCTTTTTTTTTTCTTTCTGGAGCTTGCTACTAGTGTAACCATCGTAATACTGTCCAAGTCTTCAAAACACGTTACAGAAGACCAAAGAAAACCAAGGACGCTTCAAAGAAGAGGAGGGACACTGTTTCATACTCCCGCGGACTCAGGGAACGGCCTTCCAGATCTGAGGGAAGGAAACATGCATGGGGCCCTTTCTTGTATGTGTCTCCCTGTGGTCCTTGCCCCACAAACATGGATGATGCTTCCGGTCCTTTTCCCGGGCCTTCTTGCAAGAAGGCCCCCAGGTGTTGGGGGTCTCCAGGCCACATCTGATAAGTCTGGCCTGACGCCAGCATTAACAACCCTCCCTTCAGGGCAATGCATTGTTCACAGGAACAGGTTCTGCAAGACCCGTATCTGGAAGGAGAGAGGGACTTAATTATAGGTTATCAGGAATGTACACTGAGCTGGCTGGCTTAGATTCAGATCACTAGCCCTAAATATCAGGGTTACATTGGAATTAGCCCATTTTAGCCTTCTCATCCCCCCCCCACCCCGCTCCCTTGTCCCACAAGCTTCTCTTAGCCTTGTGGTACAATGATTACAGGACGTTATGGTGAACATAGGCCTCAAGAGTTCAGGGAAAGTAGAACGCATGAACCGGACTACTGGATATGCCTCGACCCAGCCTGAACATGGATGATGAACACTCTTAACTGCTTCCAACTGAAAAGGGATGATGATAAAGGGGTTTGTTGGGAATTCTGAAGTTTAAAGGCTTTCCTGTCCAATTTGCAGGAAGGCAGAGGCAAGCAGCGGTCCCACACACATAGAATGTTCCTGCAAGGAGAGCACCAGGTGGTGTTTCCAGCCTTGAGGGTAGAGTTGCATAGTTCATCTGGGAGGCGACCTGTTGGATGTTGGGCCTGGGTACTGCGGAAACAACTAGGAGCAACATTAATTAGCTGCACATTGGCCGTGACAGGTCCTATCATTTTTTCCATCC
>PVJN01031121.1:0-25119 GCA_004026805.1 Lasiurus borealis | reverse complement strand
TGCTGTCCTGCTTGCCTCCAACCAACCTCTTCCAACTGGCCTGATCACCCCCAATTGCCCTACCCTTCTGGCCTGATCTCCCCTAACCACCTTTGCCTCAGCCTGCCACCATATCTTTGTCCAGAAGGACATCCAGAAGGTCTCCCAGTCTAATTAGTATATTACCCTTTTATTAGTATAGATTATTTCTGCTGTGCTGCTAGAAAACACTTAATAGGTAACATTTAGATATCTTATAGCATGTGCCATTTGTTTTTCTATGCACTTTACATATATTAGCTCACCTAGTCCTAACCCTCTGAAAAAGAAAGTATTATCCACACCTTACTTCTGAAGAAATTAATGCAAGAAAGGTTAAGTAGTTTTTCTCTGTCACACAGCTAGTAAAGAGTGGATTTCTACACAGGCAGTCTGGATCCAGAGTCTGTGTTCTGGAACAGTATGTACCCTGCCTTCTGCTATCACCACCATTACCATTGTCATCATCAGAATCACCTTAAACCCTTACATTAAAGCTCATTCCTTTAAAAGACTGTGGTTTCGTATTTTACATAATCTTTTTGTTAGTTAGGTAGCAAAATATTTATGAAGATGACGTAAATATGGACTTAAGAATACTCACAGTGTCAAAATTTTATAAATTCTCATAATTTGTTTGTGGATTAATATTTACTCGGCTACTTTGCACATTGTAGCAATCTTCATCTTCCAATCAGTAATAAAATTATTTTCAAAATGGAGCAATGAAAGCAAGGGAAATGTTTGGATATATGGTTTTAAAAATAAGTTTTAAAGAACATAAGGAGCCAACGATACGTTGTATAACCTCTAAATAACTCTAACTTAATTCCACAGGCACATAACAATATATTCGCCTCTAAACTTCACACCAATATTTAGAGTTGCAAGAAGTTTGAGAATTTTGAAAATTATTCCCTTAAACCAAGGTAAGAAGTGATATTGAGTTCCTTTCTTCATTTTGTTTCATGTACTCCCATATAATCATTTGAATTCCTCTGTTATTGTTTGGAGAAATATTAAATTGAATTTTGCTTCAGCTTATGCAATTAATGAATTATCTGATCTTTAAATTTGTTTCAGTCACTACAGGAAAGGCAAAAGAATTATACATTTGACTGTTATTTATTTGAGGTGGTTTCATTAATTAGAAAATATAGAGATCAATAAAAAATATAACTTTTCTATTTTTTAATATTTATTTATTTATTCTTATATCTTAAATATGAACTTATATAATTGTCTTTAGACTTCTTAGAGAGACAGCAGCCTAGAGAGATATCTAATCTAACTTTTTTTCTAATTGCATCTAACAATCAGATGAAATGAATAAAATAAGATAAATTCCTTTTCGTTCTGAGTGCTTGGATAGGGTATATTCCATATGCTACAAAATTCAAAGAGTTCCTGCTACATAAGGCTGTGACCACATTGATGGAAGATGCTGAGGACAAATTTTAGCTCCCATTCCTGAAGATGTCTTAAAAACCTTCTAATTGGTTATTCAGAATGAATAAAAACAACAAAGCAAGAAAACTCCAATCAGAAGGTGTTTTTTTTCCCCTTGTTTTTTTTTTTAGGCTAATATGAAATAGTTAGATCAATAAACCCTGAGGCAAGTGTGTTAATACCAAAAGTAGGAACTACAGGCAACTTTTGTGCACTGGTACACCATGAAGAATGCCAAACACATGCATACTATGTATCAATCCAAACAAATTCCAGGTTGGCAAAACAGCAAAAAGATTGGGGAGTGTGGTTATAGATGCATGACTATGTGGCCATACTAAAACATTGAACTGTACACATTAAATTGGTGAATTGTATGTTTTATGAGTTATAGCTCAGTAGAGGTGTATAACAAACATGATTTGTGGCATGACAGTTTGCCAAACCCAGTGAAGAAACCAGTGAGATGTGCCCCGCCAGGAATAGTCACAGTCTGAACTTTCTTACTGGTCTCCACAAATCACTAGAACATAAAATTGCATCAACTGCATCTTTATCTTGGCAAGGATTATAGGAGAAATCAGGTGGATCCCAGTTAATACAAGAGAAATACACACACTGGAGTTCAGAGCACACAGGCTGGTAGGACCTGCTCTTTACAAGAGAGAAAGTAATCAAGGCACATAGCAGCAATACAAAATGTCTAAAAATATTTTGCAACACAGAAAGAGAAACATACTATTTAAGAGGATGAAAATAATTCTCTTTTTTTTCTTTAAAAACAGTGCTCTAAGAAATAAGAGTAAGCATTAAAAAATCATATTTTGTATTCACAATAGAAGAAAAGACTGAAGCAAAAGAAGAAATTGAGATTATAAAATGACAAATAAAAATACTGTTACAATTAAAATATGATAACATTATAACTTTGGTTAATATTTGATGGCGGTAAAATATAATATCATCTGTAAAGCAAAACATGTGGTACAGAAAAATTAGAGATACTCTATATTAATATAGTAGAACCAAAAATTCGATGGATTAATAAAGGAAAGAAAACTTAAGTTTCATTTTATGGATAATAGGTAATACTAAAAAGGAGACAGAATAATGTAAAAGATAAATTATTAAAAAATACACTAGAATTTTTTAATCACTTAAATTGAGAGAGACCTTAGTCACAAATGGAAAAGGCTCATCTTATACTAGATAAATAAATAAACAAATGAATAAATAAATGATACATTCATAAAAGTATTATAAAACTCCTACAAGCAAAAAAGCAAAGATAAAGAGCCTATGGAAACGTAACCTTTCCACCTCGTGAGTGGGCAGTGGAGTGTCAGAACTTGGAGGGCATATAGGTAGGGAGGTTATGACAATAGAACTTCATACCTGTTTGTCATTTATGTGTGAAGTCAAACAGAAAAATAATCTGAGTCACCCAAGAGCTCTTGAATTTTACATGTGTATCTTTCCTGAATGTCTGCTGGAAAACAAAACTATAAAAATAAAATATTCAACAATGAAAAGATTTATTATCAAAAGTAATCGCAATGAAGCCTTAAATCATTTCAACAGAGAATGAATTCCAAATTATGTTGGTATTGGGTTGCAAACAGAATACAAATATTATAAATTATAAATTATAACATGGACATCTGTGGTTCATTCTTGAACTAGAAACATATGTTTTTGTGCTTTTAAAAACTTTGGAATAGAAACCAACCTTATAAAAATCTGGTGGATTTTAACATTCAAATCTAAATAAATTTGGATAAATTATAAGCATCAAACCAACCAAATTCCTGGATGCAGTTGCCACCTATAATTAAAGACCAGCTTACCCTTTAGGTCAGGCACATTCATCCAAGTCTCCTCCACCCCCTACTTGCACAAATTTGTAAGAGTATCAATGTTAGCCTTTGTAAGAATATCAATGTTATCAATGTTATCTTTCCCGTAAATCTTGAAAAAATAATATATAATGCAAAATCCATAAAATTTAATATTATAATTAGGTCAGAGGTTCGAAATTATATTAACAAAAATGAGAACTAGAAACTGAGAAATGTGAGAAAGCAAAGATTATGTTCTTATATGAGACTATAATAGATACAATTTTATTTTTTATGTAGAGAGTAAGTTTGTTCAAAATAAGAATTTAAGTTTGATACAGATGCTCAAAATAGACATACTATAAGAAAAATAAAAAATATTAAAGTTAATTTAGGAAAGATAAAACACATAGAAAATCATAAGGGAAATATAAGCAAAGGCCAATCCAAAATAAAGGCAATTTATGAAAATAAAAATAATTGGGTTAAATTTTTCTGTCAAGATGTAGAGACTTTGATATTAAATCAGAATAAGTTGAACTCCACCAGAGATACCTAACCTAACAAAATAAAAGTTTAAAACTAAATGAAGGGGAAAATAATATCAAGAAATCAAAATCAAAGTTGGCATATTGTAGGTAACAATGAATGGTAAATAACAAAGAAAATTATTAATAAGTTTGATTCTGTAAAGTTGGAAGGTGAACTTTTTACCTTCAAACAAAATGTTACCAATAGATTAAAACTCACAAAAACTTGGTTTATATATACTGTATAATTATACATACATACATCTCTTATTTAATCAGCTCCAAAAAAATTAATTCTTAAAAATTAATGAAAGAATATTGTAGAATATTGATGTTTCAAACTCATTTTTGTCTCAACATTTTCAACTCATTTTGATTAATAACTTTATATCTTTACTTATGCTTATAAACAATAATGATGGGAATGAAAAGCAGTAACCAAGAGAGAAAGCCTGTCCTTTATGTAGTAAAGAGAAACAAACAAATCACTAATTATAAAATATATTTTGACTACATTATTTGGTTAAGTATAAAAAATTAGCAATTATACAAAAACCTTGCAGTTCGGTGTTTTATTCATTTTATTTATTAGACCTATCAGATTATGAAACACAAAGCTACAAATTTCAATGGACATGTATTTGCCATGGAAGAAGTTTACTAATGTTGCTTTAGGAAAGTATTTTACTTTATTGGAAACAAATTTGTCTCTTTTCAGGTTTAAAGAGTTGTTTAGGGATCCTGCTCCAATGCTTGAAGAAACTTACCGGTATCATTATCCTTACTCTATTTTTTCTGGTCATATTTTCTCTAATTGGGATGGGGTTCTTCATGGGCAAACTAAAGCATAAATGTTTCCGATGGCCCCAAGAAAATGAAACTGAAATCCTGCACAACAGAACCAGAAACCCGTGTTATATTCGAGGTAAGAATTGCTTGCCATCTATGTCGAACAATTTAAATGTTTCTTTAGGGGGGGAAGGGGTATTTTTAGTTCTATTTTTTTAAATTTGAGGTATAAATTATGTACTATAATAGACACAGTTTTAGTTTGTTCACAAGGTTGTATAACCATCATCACTATCTAATTCTAGAACATTTTCATCACCCTAAACAGAAACTCCTATCCATTAGCAATCATTTCTTATTCCTCTTGCACCAGCTCCTGGCAACCACTAATCTACTTTTTGTGTCTATATACTTTCCTATTCTGGACATTTCATATATATGGAATCAAGCAGTGTATGGTCTTTTACTTTCTTTCTTTCTTTTTTTTTTTTTTTTTGGAGAAATGTCTATTCTAATCTATTTCTCTTTGAGTTATTTGTCTCTTTATTATTGAATCAAAGTAAGGTTTTCTATATCCTGGATTCTAGACTCTTACCAGATACATGGTTTGAAAACATTTTATCCATTCTATGGGTTGTCTTTTCACTTTCATGATAGCGTCTTTTGGATTTCTAAAGTTTTCAATTTTGAGCATATTTTAGGTTAATAGAAATAATATTTACCATAATCTTGCAGAGGAGACATGAATAACCCCTGTTACAAAGAAGAAATGAATTTCAAAGAAATTTAGTGAATGCTCCAGAATACTGTAACATGGGATAAAATCAGGATTCTAACCAAGCACAATCTGGGTTTAATACTCATTCCCTTTACACAGACCATACTTTACTGGATTTTTCTCTCACGTTAAAATTATCAGGTCCTTTCTGACAATATTTAGAAAAAAATAAAAGCATATTTTTTAACTAATAAAAAAACAAATATAGATTAGCCTTATGTAGTCCTTCTACACTAATTTATACATTGGATTTAATAAGTTCTAAAATAAATCTTAATCGATTTTACTCTTTAGTTTTCCCCATCTACATAAATAAAAGAGAAACATGCAAATTAACCATCACTCTTCTACAGTCACAAGCCATGTCCACCAACCAGTTAGGAGCCAGTATGAAATTAATCTAATCAGGATGGTGACTAGCCACAGAGCAAGCAGGAGGCTTGAATTTTCCCAGCAATGGAGGAAGCCAAGCTTTCCGCCCACTCTGGCTGGCCCTGGCTTCCGCTCAAGGCTAAAAGTTTCAATTACAGACGATAAATAAATCTCAACAAAAATGGCTGCAGTCACAGAAAAGAGCAGGAGAGGGTTCAGGCTGGACTGAGAGACACCCCCCACCCCATACATGAATTTTGTGCACTGGGCCTCTAGTGAAATGATAATGATGCAAGTAATACAGAATTATTAGCATATGTCTGAGTATGTGAAATGTTTCCTTATGATATATGTCTATTTCAAGGCCCCAATTTTAGTGGTGCAGATATTAAGAGATAGATATTAAATGTTAGATTCCAATTGAAACACCCTTTGGTTGTAACAAAATATGCTAATTACTTAAAAGTAATTTTTGCTATTTCACTAATTATTGCTAAGAAAACAGGTTATTTTCATCTTTATTAAAATATATTAAGAACAAATCACTTTTAAAGATTACCTCTTTAAAAGAGTCAATCCATTTACTCAAATAGCATGCTAGGAGCTGCTGAAAATATAATATTATTAACCTAATTTTCCTTGTACATAGAAAAGTATTTGGGACTGTTCAGTTTTATTAATGTCAAATTTCAATTGTTTTTTTTAAATTTATCTTTATTATTGAAAATATTACAGATGTTCCCCTCTTTCCCCCTTGACTCTCTCCTCCTCACTCCCATCCCTTCCTCAGACTTTCATCTCACTATGGTCTGTGTCCTTGGGTTATGCATATATGCACTTAAGTTCTTTGGTTGTCATTTTGTTTTTAACTGCTTTTCAAGAGGTTTTATCAATGGTTTCTAATTATGTATGATTTAAAAATTCTTCTAAAATATTTTAGATGACAAATTTAAGTGACATTATCTGAGATTGGGGTAATTCAATTTTTTATATATAACATATATAGTATAATTTTGTGTACATGTATATTTTTGTATGTATATGCTTTTACACAGATACACACACACACACACACACACACACACACACACACTCTCAGAACTGCTTTCATGAGTTTGATTTCTGTGATTTGAATTTAGAATCTAAAAATAAATGCTCCTAGTGATACATGTTCCCAACCATAGTAACTATACTTATAAATACACACTTTACATTTTAATAGACAGTTAAGAATATCTGGATAAATTCTATGGACTATAATTCAGGTCAGTTTAGGTTGTGGTCGAAATTAGGAGACACCAGGGAAATAACTGGCGCTGGAAGCTCAATGAAGAAAAATAAGCTTCAAAGTGAGAAGAGAATGGAAATTAAACCCAAAGACAGAAAATCTTGGCTTTTGCTCAGGAAGAGCATCAGGAATAAATCTTGGAAATAAAGGTTCTTGGCTTTCCACTGTATTAGTTTTAGGAATTTTTCATTCAGGGTTCTGGATGTACCTGGCTGGTTACATTCATTTTCTTGAACTCTAATTTTGAAAGGAATTTTCCTCTTTCTACACTGAGTTTTATCACTTTCAGGTCAGTAAAATAGATAGATTGCCAGAGGACTTTTGGCCTGTGCTTCAGATGCTGAGACAGTTTCCTTGATAAAAGTATGACTTTCCTCAAAAAGTTAAAGATGGAAATCCCATTTGACCCTATGATCCCACTTCTAGGACTATATCCTAAAAAAAACAGAAATACCAATCACAAAGAATATATGCATTCCTATGTTCATAGCAGCACAATTTATAACAGCTAAGATTTGGAAACAACCTAAGTGCTCATCAGCAGATGAGTGGATTAAAAAACTGTGGCACATCTATACAGTGGAATACTAAGCCTAAATAAAAATGAAGGAACTTTGACCCTTTGCAACAGCCTGGATGGAACTGGAGAGCATTATGCTTAGTGAAATACAGTGGTAGCTCGAGATACGAGTGCCCTAACATATGAGATTTTTGAGATACGAGCCGTCGAGCGAGTGATTTTTTGCTTTGAAATATGAGCAACATTTGAGATAGGAGTAATCGCGCAGATCAGCCGGCTGCACATGACCCACCAGTTTACCTCGACTCGAGCGTCTCATAGTTTCCCACGCCTCAGTCAGTGCGCTTGTTTACCTCGTTGTCAAAGCATCTTTTGTGCATTTACATACTTTATCACATTTCTTTTTATAACCATGGGTCCGAAGAAAGTGAGCGGAAAGGTCAGTGCTCAGAAGAGGATGATGTCTATTGAATTAAAGTGTGAAATCATAGAAAAATATGAGCAAGGTGTGCGAGTGGCTGACTTGGTGAGGCAGCACGGGCGTAGTACTTTAACGATATGCACTGTGCTTAAACAGAATGAGTCGATAAAGGGTACAACGCCAGCTAAGGGCATTACAATAATTTCTAAGCTCCGTAGCTCTCTCCATGAAAAGATGGAGAATCTACTGATGGTGTGAGTGACGGAGAAGCAGCTTAAAGGAGATACATTAACACAGGGCATCATATGCGAGAAGGCGCAAGGGATTTACGGTGATTTGCTGGAGCAGACCCCGTGCACTTCCACAGACAAAGCTTTGAAAGACTCATGTAAAGCCAGTAGAGGCTGGTTTGATAACTTCAGGAAAAAGGTCCGGCATTCAGTCCATCGTCAGGCATGGTGAGGCAGCAAGTTCGGCTGTGAAGGCAGCTGAGGATTACCTCAAAACTTTTTCCGAACTGATAGAAGCTAAAGGATACATCCCCCAGCAAGTCTTCAACTGTGACGAGACAGGGCTTTTCTGGAAGAAGATGCCGAATAGGACTTATATAACGGCAGAGAAGGTGATGCCAGGCCACAAACCCATGAAGGATAGGCTAACTCTCGCACTGTGCGCCAATGTGAGTGGCGACTGCAAGATCAAGCCTCTGCGCGTATACCATTCGGAAAACCCCAGAGTCTTTAAGTCACATAAGATTTTAAAAGATAAACTGCAAGTTATGTGGAGGGCAAACCCGAAGGCATGGGTCACCAGGCAGTTCTTTGTGGAGTGGGTAAACCTGGTTTTCGGCCCTTCTGTTAAGAAATATCTATAGGAAAACAACCTAACCATGCAAGCCCTCCTCGTCCTCGACAATGCTCCTGCTCACCCACCGAACCTCGAAGATGAACTCCTCGAAGAGTTCAAGTTTATAAAGGTTGTCTACCTACCTCCCAACACCACTTCTATCCTGCAGCCCATGGATCAGGAGGTGATTTCTAATTTTAAAAAGCTGTACATCAAGCACCTGTTCCGGCGCTGCTTTGAGGTGACGGAGAACACAAACCTCACCCTTCGAGAGTTCTGGAAGAACCATTTTAACATCGTGATATGCCTCAGAATTATTGATCAGGCCTGGCTGGGTGTTACAACGAGGACTTTGACCTCTGCATGGAAGAAGCTGTGGCCTGAGGCTGTAGCCGAAAGGACCTTCGAAGGATTCAAACCCGAGGTGCCAGTGGAGGAGGAGATAGTGTCTCCGGGAAAATCCATGGGCCTGGAGGTGGATGAGAGAGACGTGAATGAGCTCGTCGAGGAGCACTCTCTGGAACTCACCACGGAGGAGTTACAAGAGTTGCAGTCTCAGCAACATGATGAGATTCTCCAAGAAATTGGTTTTGAGGAGGAGCCAGAGGTGGAGGAGATCTCTACAAGTGGGATAAAGGAGATCTGAGGAATGTGGGAGAGGGTGTCACACTTCGTGGAAAAGAAACACCCCGACAAAGTTGCTACTGGTCGTGCATCAGAGCTGTTCAATGAAACTTGCCTCACCCATTTCAGAAACATTTTAAAAGGGAGGAAGAGGCAAACCTCATTGGACACGTTTTTTGTTGTTGTTTTTTTAAATCGGCCAAAAATGGAAAGATCAGTAGCAATTAAGTTCAGTGAAGATTAGTTAAGTGACATTCAGTTTCGGGATAAAGTGTAGCATTAAGAGTATAGCGAGTAGGTAAATACACTTTATAAAACCAGTTTATTCCTTTACATTCTGTTTTATTATGTTTTTATACAATATTTGTCATTTATAAATACATTTTTCTTATTCAAAAACACTTAACCAGAACAACTGGGGTAGCATTTTGGGGGCTGGAACGGATTAACGCCATTTCAATTGATTTCAATGGGGAAATTTGCTTTGAGATATGAGCAACTTGATATACGAGCAAGGTTATGGAACAAAATAAACTCGTATCTCGAGGTACCACTGTAAACGAGTTGAAGAAAGATAAATATCACATGATCTTACTCATATGTGGGATATAATGATTAACATAATTTGATGAACAAAAATAGATCTAGAGACAAATGGCAGAGGAGGTTGGAGGGGGTTAGAGAGCAACCAAAGGACTTATATATGTGCATGTTAGCATAAGTAATGGACACAGACACTGGGGCACCATGGGGGCTTACCTGGGGTGGGAATGGCTAGAGGGCCAGAGGGGTCAATGGGAGGGAGGAGACATATGTAAAAAAAAAAAAGCCAGGCTATATGCTAATTCCTTCTCACTACAGAGGTTTAAATGGCTTTCAGATATGCTGTTAACTCAAGATTAGAAAATTAGATATAGAATATAATTTATTTCTTATTTTCAGAAACAGAAAACTTTTATTATTTGGAAGGAGAAAGATATGCTCTCCTTTGTGGCAACAGATCAGATGCCAGGTAAGTGAGGTTAAAGTTTTCTTCTGTCAAGTCAGTATTACCAGTCAATTGTATTTATTGGATAATTATTACCTTTACTTACGGTTCCTATTTCATTAAACTATCTATTTTTTAATTGAAACCATGCTGAGAATGAGTAGTATGGAATACTATTAAACCGATTCTATTTTTTTTATTTTAGAAAACAATAGGCAAGCTAGCTAAGTGATTTGTTTAAGGTCAAGAAAGATATAATACTCATTTGTAAACAGCAGAGCTGGGACTTAACAAGTTCTGTTTTTTTCTGTTTTCAGCATGCCTCAGAGCTAGTGAAAATTACAACAACAAACACACACACACACACACACACACACACACACAAAACAAACAAATCAAAGAACAATAAAATATTTTCTTTGGCCCCAAGCCTTTGAAGAAAGAAATATTAAAGATATGCTATTATTTCACTTATTTATGGCTTGTCTATCTTTTATGAGCATAATTTAATTAAGAAAAAGCTTATTGTTCTTTAAAACAATATTTATAAGTAATTCTTCAGTGAGAACACAACTCTCATGTTTTGTCCTATAATTTCAGATGAAGGGATAAGAAAGTAGAAATAAAATGCTTCTTGACAGTGCAATGCCTTTCGGAGTTCCTTATGCCACTTTCCGCAGCTGGATGACTTGATACCCTTCTGTAGGCTAACTTTTTCTTAAGCTCAGGGGCCAAGGTTGACAAATGACACATGATTGGGAGAGGAGCCTAAATTGTGCAGTTTTGCCATATTTCATTGATTTAAATATTTTGTCGCTTACCCAACTCTTTTTGCCCAGGTACTTCTGGGTTTACACTCTATTCTCAAGTCCAAATTGTGAACTTGTTCCATTATGTCTATCATATACAATACCTGCTAACTACTCTTTGTGGTCATTCCTAACACATATTGAATATATCTGGTTATGAATATCCAGAATCACAGTGATATATTTCAAGACCAGAAGGTCATGCAGTACTTCACCTGTAGCCATCATACTTTGCTGTAGGATAAATGAACCCAAAAGTTAGTGCCTTGAGAACAAATATTTATTTGTTCAGATTATGTGGATCAACAATTTAGTAAGCCTCAATGCATAATTACTTTTTATACTTCTGTTTGTATCACATTTATTAACCATTGACCAATTTTCAAAATAAGACACAGTCGAGACTGGTTTGGCTCAGTGAACAGAACGTCGGCTTGCAGACTGAGGGTCCCGGGTTCAATTTCGGTTGGGGGCATGTACCTTGCTTGCAGGCACATCTTCACTGTGGGGCGTGCAGGAGGCGGCTGATCGATGTCTCTCTCTCTCATCGATGTTTCTGACTTTCTATTTCTCTCCCTTCCTCTCTGTAGAAAATCAATAAAATATATTAAAAAAAAAAAAAAGACACAGGGCCAAAGCCAAAATAATGTATGAGGGAACTAGGATAGAGGGAAGCATCATTTATTGGGCCACTACTGTAATAATTGACCTCAAGCCCCCAGTAGACAAAAGTATTAAGACTCTGTAAAAGGCAATGAAATATTACTCTTTCCATGGTAGAGCAAATACTGCTTGTAACTACTGATGTAATAAATGTAATAAATGTTTTCTCACATTTAAATAATAGGGTCTAAGGATTTGAGTGTTTAATAAAAATTAAACACTTAACTCTTGCAGTTTTATTTTTATTATATTTCATCATTTATAACTTCACATTGATATCAAGTACTAAAGAAAACTTTAACAAAGGCTTGGCAAAAAGTACTTGTCAGGCCTCTTTTCTTTTTAGCTTAATTAACACTCTTCACCTAAACCAACTTAAAAATCTAACTCATTTGCAGCTTTCCACTGGAAATTGTTTGGGAGAAGATTGCTCCCTATGGAAATAAGAGTTCTTTCTTATTTATGGGCAAATGTTCTATATTTATGATTTGGCCATAATCTGGAAGTCACCTAAAAGTAAGCAGTTGTTCTTTTCTTTGTATTCTTTAGTCCATGTCCTGAAGGATATGCGTGTATAAAAGCTGGCATGAATCCTGATAATGGCTACACAAATTTTGACAACTTTGGCTGGGCCTTGTTAGCCCTATTCCGGTTGGTGATGCAGGATTATCCTGAAGCACTGTATCATCAGGTAAGAACAGAGAGAATCTGCCATGCACGTAAGAATGGTACCATGCCCATCCCTTTCAAGACAATGTTCAAGATATAGTTTATTACATTTGGATATGAAGAATTTGAAGACAAAAGCAAAGAGAACAAGAATTATTAAGGGTCAAACTATACCCTAACATTGTATTGAAGTTTGTACTCTTATGTGTGATATCTCACTTAACCTTTACAACAATCCTACATGGTGTATATATATATATACATCTGATTTTTATATGAAGACACTAAGATCACCGTGGCTGTGTAACCTCTGCAAGTTACAACACAGGTATATACAGGGATCACTGTTCTGCTCTGTGATATGAATTAAGTTAAGAATATATCTGGGTACCAATTCTTCAGTCACAAATTTATGAGATTACCAAGTATTACATAATTATTTATTGAATACCTATAATGGGCTATTTCTTTTCAATTCTTCTATTCTCATTTCTCTTTAATGTTCAGTCATGCCTCAGTTGTAACAGAAGGCTTGCTGTTATCAGACTTGAAATCTAAATTCTGAAAGTCTGTCTTTATCCCTAAAGATTTGTGTGCCATAGTTTCTCAAGAAGATATAATAAGAATTAAAACAAAGATTCAAGTTTTTTATTCAGAGAGAATTCTGACTCCTGAATATAGTACAGTAAATGACAGCTAATTCAGTAGGAAAAAATATTTAACCAAATCTTAAATAGTTGACTTATTGGGATACTAGGGTTTATTAAAAATGCTTTTGAAGACTATATACTATGGATTAATGAAAATTATTCCCGATGGAATGTTAGAACTTCCTATTAATCAGTACATTCTCTTTATGTCAACACAATATTTTCCGTAAATAATTCCTATTTATTGAATCAAATGGATTTAAAAATTAAACTATTCCCATTTTTTCTTGACTTTGTTCATGTATTTTTAAAGAGAAGGATAAGTCAGTGGACTATATTTTGGATTTGTAATGTCTACTTATAATATTCTAATTTTTTTTAAATTTTATGATCTGTCTTGGGTACTTATTATGAAATAAAAACTAGTTAATGCTTAGTTTAGAAAACTAAAGTTTAGTATTTTTCTATCTATAAATGAATACATGTAAGTAAATTATATGTCTTTCCCTTGTGATTAATCTTAAAGTTCTTTACCAAATAGATACTCTGACCAGTACAGAAATATTTCTGTTCCCCATCCATTTGAATAACAAATTTTGGATTTTGTTGTAATATTTCCATAAAGTAATTATTATTAAAAAGTAATCTCTAAACATTCATTCTCTAACTTTATTAAATTCCATATATTTAAAGATTCCATTGCAAAGAAAATAATCTTCCATATTTAGATCATCCAGCTTTCTTTATTGGAAGATGATAATTTTTTTTTTCTTTCACTATGTTTTCTTTATTAATGAAGACATAAAAGTCAAATGCTTACTCTAAATTAATTAAATTACTCAAATCTCTCTTTGGTTTTATACTATATATTTTATACCTAAGATAAGTCTAAAGTTGAAGTTCATTTTACTTATTTTTCCATATAGAGCCAGTACTTGAACTGTCTTGTGATTACATTTCACTTATGACTAAATTATTTTCATAAAAAACTTCATTTTGATTTTTAAAAAGAAGATTCCAGGAAGACAAATAATATTTTCCTTTTTTGTCCTGTTTTCTACTTCTCCTTAGATTCTTTATGCTTCTGGAAAGGTCTACATGATATTTTTTATTATAATAAGTTTTTGGTTTGCCTTTTACATAACAAGTTTGTTCTTGGGCATACTTGCAATGTCCTATGAAGAAGAAAAACGGACAGCTGCTGAAAAAACTAAGAAGATTGAAACAGAATTTCAGCACACTTTACTTCAAGAAGAAAATGAAGCATCTGAGGTATAATTTTTAAAATGCTTCTTAAAATCACAGAATTTGAGTTATCGTCTTAAGATTTTAGAGCATATTGCTAGATCCTCAATATGTGTGTGGTGCATAAGAAGATTTAAAGTGATTCTGATAAGAGCATTTTTTTTTTTGCTACATAACATTCTTTCCTTAGTGCACTATGGTAAGAAAAGCCAATACCTATAAATATTTTACTAATATATACATTTTTGTTGCAAAACATGTATTATTGATGCTGATAAAATTATATACATATATATTTAAACTTGACTTCCCACAATGCAGTTATAGTTTATTAATTCAGACTTGCACATCATAATTTGGAAAATTTTGGTGGTCAACTCAAAGTAATAACGTCTTCCATAATTAGAAATCACAAAGTACTAATAGCATAAATAAACGTACAGGACTGAATTTGTAAAAGGAGAAAAAAATTACTTTATTGGCTTTCTGGCTCCTTCAAGAGAAAATGCACTATGCATCATGATATATGAATTATTTTATGCATGAAATAATTAAATCCATGATTAGTGAGACTTAATAAGGGTATACTCTAATTTTTGATGATTTCACTGTGTTTGAATACATTTTCAAATTTTTAGCTTCCTAGCAAAATATTTGGTTTATGAATCAAAACAAATTACAGAAGTGGCATTAAAATCTTCTAAAATCTAAATAGTGCTGTAAAGTTGGCTAAATGGGAGAACAGGACCCAAGACAACAACCAGAAGTAGCTTGTTCAAATTCCACAGGAGCTGGCAACCTCACACCTCTTCCTTGGTTTGGAGAAGGTAGTTTTAGCCAGTTTCCTAACACCCCTACCTGGAGTTATTAAGCTGTGCTGGGAGCAGAGGCCAAGCAGCTCAAAATGGTACCCAGCACAGGCCTCTTCGGTGATGTTGCTTCTTTTCTCCTGGGATCTTATTTGAAGACTGCTTGGTCCAAGGTGGCCACAGTCAAGTGCTTCTACCTCACTGGTCTGGTGACAGGCCCTCATATGGGGGAACGAAGCCATGTCCTGCCTCCTTTGGATTCCTCTGGAATTGTTACTAGTTTGTACTCTTGACACCTGCTAATAAAGATTGTGTACACTGGAGGGGAAAACCCTCGAACTACATTCTCTATTAGATGGAAAAAGGATAGATTGAGAGAGCTGACAAATGATAGAAAGGCCCTATACCAGAGACCCTGTCATATTGAAGCCAACTTTTCTGCTCTGATCCGAGTCTGTTGTCTCACAAAACCAAAAAATGGATTCATGGACAAAAATGGTTAACAGAAACAAAGTTTATTGACTGTAGATGGACTCTTGCTGCAGGCAGCAGCAGGAATGGGGCCCAAAGCAGGTTACTCGTGAAGCTTCTTTGTCTCAGGTTCCAAAGTTCCATGCACCCCAAGCCAGTCCCGGAAAAGGTGCATCGGGGGTTCAAAAAGTAGGCCAGTGCCCAGAGCTTCCATTCCATGTTGTTGTTCAACATCCAAGCTAATTAAAATCCATTAGTCCTTGTGTGGAGTCCCACACAGTCATAAGCCACAAGGGTATAGAGGAACCTATCCTCTGCCATAGAAGCTAGAAAGAGAAGAGAAGAGTGTATTCTTCTTTGTGTAGGGTAGATACATGCTTTGCTAGATCCTAATTAGTGCTTTCAAATAATCCTGCTTTAGCAACATCCCTATGATTGACTATCTTAGCAACATCCATACATTTTAAAGCTTATATCTCCCATGTGCCCTTCTTTCCCCGCCCAGCTGGGTTGCTTAGCAATTCCACCTAGCTAAGGTCAATTCTAGATCCTTTTGTTTGTCTCTGTGGTCAGAAAGCTGTATCCTGTTCACATCAGTAAGGCCCTGTTATTCAAGGACTCCCCCATTCTTCTCCCTCCCCCAAGGTCCTGTCCCTGACTGTTTAGCCTTTCCATCTCCTCAATATAGGAGAGATGGGAAAAAATAAAGAGTCAAGTTATATGCTCTGACACTAATTGAAATGCCTAGTAAAGCTGGCTAGGACGTTCATGGATACTAAAGTTTCCTGAGTCATAAAGAGGAAAATGTTAACTTACCTACATATGTAATCATTTTTATCAAGTCATCTATATAAAAGGTTAATATGCAAAGTGTCCCCTCAGGAATTCTACTGGGAGACTGGGAATTCAATTCCTTATTATGATGTGCACTGACCAGCAGGGGGCAGGGCGGAACAAAGGAAACACAGCTGGGGAAGGAAGGCCCCAGCTGACACCAATCAGCCCTGATTGCCTCCCAAGCCTAGGGACCCTACTCGTATACGAATTTTGTGCACCAGGCCTCTAGTTATCAATAAAGAAGCTCTAGGAAAGTCATTATTCCCAATAGTGGAGCTTGAGTGACATGTGCAGGATCATACCAAATGACAACTTATTGATAGACTAGAGGCCTGATGCACAAAATTCATGCAAGGGGCTGGGTTCTTGCAGCTCTGGCTTCATCTGGAAGGTCGCCTGGATGGTCATTCTGCAGTTTGGTCTAATTAGTATATTAATTCTTTATTATATAAAATACTTATGTCTACGTGGTCCATACCACAACATTAAAACAAGAAGCAGTTATACCCCATATGAAGAAAACATGTATAAAAAGAGGCTATTGAGTATAGCCATTATATCACCCATGAGGAAGTCACAGAAAAACAAATTACAAAAGCTTTCTGTTTCTAGAAATGAGTCTTGGATCCTTAAAATTGAATGATTATGGCTGAATGATATGTTGAATGTGTAATTTCTTTTGAAGTAACATTTCAAATGTCAAGGGCAACACACAAATGTATCCAAGAGCACAATGCTGCTCTTATCCCAGGATGAGATGCCCTATTAATTCTGCTTAAGAACTTGGATTATTTCCTAATTTTCCAATATCCTCATTCATTTGGCTGCTTTGGATCACACAAAGCCTTTTTGATTTTAATTAAAATTTCCAATTGTAAAGGATTTCTTTTCTTAGAAGAGTACTAGAACATTTTGTCATGTAAAGGTTTTCCAAGAAGTGAAAGTGAAAAATATTTTCACAGGATTTCTTTTCTTTTTTGATTTATACATAAGAAAACACTGGAGGGAGAACTTAACATGGAACATACTGAGGGCACTTTAGGTGACCCATCTGAATGAAGACTAGTCAGATTCCAATGTTGGCATTATTGGGAGTGTTTAGATGCTTCATATCCTCACATCACAGGAAAGCAAAAGATCATATTGGCTAACAGCTCAGTTTTTCAGTCCATTTTAGTCATTTAATGGATGTATTGCCAATTCCTTTAATTTTTCTAAACTTCAGCTTCTTTATCTGTAATACATAAAAATCTATAGGATGCATCTGTCGCATAGGTTGTTATAAGATTCAAATGCAATAAATTCATGTTAAGTGCTTGGCACTTCTCAGAATATACTAAACAACTGAAAAATGTTAATGTCTAATTATAGGGAACACAAGAAAACAAACGCAAAAAGGCATAGCAGTTCATATGGAGAATACTTCATCAACATAAAATTCTAAGTCACTGACTATATCCCATTTTAGGGAAGTTTAAAATAATAACACTAATAACAAATAACACTTATTGGTCATTAGCTATGTACCAGACACATGAGTGCCTTTATGAATCCTCAAATGTAATCCTCATTGAGTAGTTCTAGTTGCAATAAATCTATAATTATTAGTATTTGATTTCTCAATACATAGGAAGAGAGCCTAATGTTCACCACTTTATTTAATTGTTCCAATGCTGAAACAGTATTATTCCATCAATTGCACAATTTGCAAGTAAAGCTTTTCTATAAATTGTCAGTTACTGGCAAAACCTCAGGAAAAGAATCAGATATATGCAACTGCAGGATCATAACTATTTTCAAATTATTTGTCCATCTAAACTGACATTTTTATAACCCATATATCCAGTTAAATAACACATTATTGTCAATCTGCTACATGCTAGGCATTGTACAAAACACTGAAGCTTAAAAATAAATTTAAATAGATACAAATACAGTACCTATTTTCATGAAGCTAATGAACAAGTGGGGAGACAGACTATAAACTTATCATGACACAAAATTGTAACTCTAGGCCCACCAGTCACTACGTCTTTCCTGATGTTATGAAATAGGAAACATAAAACACTACATACAATAAATTATTTTCCAAAATTTGAGCTAAGTCTAATAAGCCTTTAGGTCTATCTTTTTCCAGGGACAGTAGGAGAGAGAACAGATTAAATTACACTAAATGGACATAATCTGTCAAACAAAGAATGTGGAGAATTCTACAGAATAAGTGAACAAATATCATCAACAAATCACATAAGAAAAAAATAAATTAAAATCTCAATATAGTCAATGGACATCAACAAGTGCAATATGTAGATCTTATTTGTATTTTTATTGGAACAAGTCAACTAAAATAGAATGTTTCTGATCAATAAAAGAAAACTGGGCACGGTCTGGGTATTGGATAATATTAAGGAATTAATAATTCTGCTGCTGATGATAATGGTGTTGTGATCATGTTTCTTAAAAAACTTATTTTGTTAGACAGAGAAAGACAAATGCTTTGTCACGTGAATTATCTTATATGTGAAATCTAAGGAACAAAACAAATGAACAAACAAAACAGAAATTGATTTAGCCAGATAGGAGAGGTATTGGAGGGCTGGGTAAAAAAAGGTGAAAGGATTAAGTACAAATTGGTAGCTACAGAATAGTCACGGGGATATAAAGTATAGAATGGGAAATATATTTAATAATATTGAAATAACTATGGTGCAAGGTAGGTACTAGATTTAAAAAGTGATCATTTTGTAAATTATGTAAATGTCTAATCACTAAACTGTGTACCTAAACTAATAGAATATAATATTGAATGTCAACTATAATTGAAAAATTATAAAAATTTTTAAAATTTGATTTTAAATCTTTCAGAAAGAAAGTTGGATGGGTAATATATTGCAAATGAAGGGTATAGTGTTATTAATTGTTGAAGCTAAATATTGAGTTTCTGGTGGTTGACTTTATTATTCTTTCCAAGAAAAAAAAACACCTGTAGCTATAAAGAGAGAAATATGCTGCTTTGAGAGACTAACAAAGCATTTCTCTGAGTCAGAAAAGGTTTTTATGAGGAACTGTTACTTGAGTTGAAATCTGAGGAATGATCATGCTATGTAGGGAGAAAAACAGGGTCAATGTGGTTGCAGTAAAGAGAGAAAGTCTGAGTCCAAGATGAACACGTCAGACATTTGTTGCTTAAGCAAAAAAAAATTTGTTGCCAGAAATATGACTGTGTTCTTTCTTCCTTATTCATACCTCCCTCCAGAGAAAATTTAAACCAGTTAGGAGAAACATAGTTCCTTTCCCATTCTAATTTTGACATTGAATTGTATGAAATTCAGGCATATGCCCTTATTAACTCTTAAACTTTCAAAAAAGAGCTACTGTTATGATCCTCTTAATTTGCATTTTAAGTAGCTGTATCCTCAAGAGTTGGCCAACACATGGATGTTCATTTAATATTTTTAGTTCAATTTCTTCATTTTGTATTCTAAAATACATCCCTATTCACCCCACATTAGTAGAAATTTGGCATTGACTATATCAACAATAACATTATTATTCTCTCCACTCCATCCCTCCATTCCGCATGCAGAAGACTGTCTTTACTGACTTCCTCTTAGGTGTGATTCCATGAATCATTGTCACTGTCAGGAATAACTCTATGGGAAGTAATTTCTCTAAATTAAGAGTATAGTGAAAGCTATTATTCCCTATATCACCAAAGTGTCATCTTCATGAAGACACATTTGGGAAATCCTTTTCAGATCTTAATAACAGGAAAAAGGTATGCTTATGTATATAATTTGGAATTGTATAATTTATAACTTATATTTTATGTAATTCTATATCAGCTAAAATAATTTAAATAATCATAGTTTAAGTAAATACATTAACTTAGCGTCCTCAATTTTTAGCTTACTTTTTGAGTTAAAAAAAAGGGTGCGGGGAGGAAGCCAAGATATGTAAACCTGCAGAATCTGCCAGTGGAACGCAGTATGAAATACAACAGTTTTTACCACTATTTGTGAAATTACAGAGTTTGATTGGTACTGAGTGAGATGAATGTGATTCCTTTCATATCTATTATGCCTCTTCAGATAGACCACAGCAGAACTTGCAAACCTGAGTGTATTGTGTATGGGTTATTGATGAGTCTCAACTACTGATTCCCTCAGTGTTAAGGTGGGAGTATTCCATGCTGTGTGTATGTAATTACATATATATATACATATATACACACACACACACACACACACACACACATACACACACACACATACACACACACATACTAGAGGCCTGGTGCACAAAATTGGTGCAGGAGTGGGGAACCTTTTTTTGCCAAGTGTCATTTGGATACTTATAACATCATTCGTGGGTCATATAAAATTACCAACTTAAATATTAGCCTGCTATATTTTGTCAAACATTTAATTAACTCACTAATGCCTTGCAGGGCCAGATCAAATAATTTTATGGGCCTTATATGGCCCAGGGGCCAGACATTCCCCTTCCCTGTGTTAGAGGAACACTGTTGCTATTCAATAGCATATTTACCAACTGGATATTTCACAATAATCCTAAACTATACATTGAATTATTTGTTAAATATGGGTAATACCACTATCATTCTCTGATTTACTTATTTTATAGCTGACCTCATATGATACAATTATTTGTAAGTTGCAAGTTAAACATATTTTACAAAAGAAAAAGAAAAGCTCCTGGAAGTAAAAATCAGCATATGTGGAGAGGTTGTAAACCTCATAGTTATAATCTTGGGAAGAATTCAGTATTATACTCATCAAATTTCTTTTTAGGCCAAGACCATACAAATAGAAATGAAGAAAAGATCACCAACTTCTATGACCACTTCTTCAGATATGTTGGATGATGCTACTATCAAACATAAAGAAGGTAAAGTAAAAAATGTTTAGACACTATGAAAGGTACTAGTCATAAGATTCACTTTTAAAGAAATTTTATAATGACTTCAGAATTTTATATGATAACTAAAATTTAAGAAATAACATGATAATATTAGGAAGAACAATTTAGAAAAATTCCGTAAACAGTGTTCTAAACATTGGAAAGGGTTACTAGAGGGATAAATAATTATTTTTAACACTGAAAGTGACATAGAAGGGGAAACTTGTAACTAAAAATAAAGCTTGGATGTGTGTGTGTGTGTGTGTGTGTGTGTCTCTGTGTGTGTGTGTGTGTTGTATGTATATATGTGTACTAGAGGCCTGGTGCACAAAATTCATGGATGATGTGTCCCTCAGCCCAGCCTGCACCTTCTCCAATCTGGGACCCCTGAACGGGTAGTCAGACATTCCTTTCACAATCCAGGACTGCTGGCTCCCAACTGCTCACTTGCCTGCCTTCCTGATTGCCCCTAACTGCTTTTGCCTGCCAGCCTGATCACCCTCTAACCACTCCTCTGCCAGCCTGATTGATGCCTAACTGCTCCCCTGCCAGCCTGATTGCCCCTAACTGCTCTCCCATGCAGGCTTGATCACCCCCAACTGTACTCCCCTGCTGGCCTGATCGCCCACACTGCCCCTCCTTGTAGTCCTGTTCCCTCCCAACTGCCTTCCCATGCTGGCCATCTTGTGGTGGCCATCTTGTGTCCACATGAGGGCAGTCATTTTTGACCACATGGGGCAGCCATCTTGTGTGTTGGAGTGATGGTCAATTTGCATATTACTCTTTTATTAGATAGGATAGAGGCCAGGTGCATGGGTGGAGGCCAGCTGGTTTTCGCTGAATGGTGCCCCAGATCAGGGTGGAGATTCCTTTGGGGTATGAGGCGGCCTGGGCGAGGAGCCTTGTGGTGGTTTCCAGGCTGGCCACCCCCCGCCCTTCCTGACGACCCAAGTGGAGGCCCTAGCATCTGGAATTTATCTTCCATAATTTTAAACTTTGTAGCCTTGAATGGAGCCAAGTTTCCTGTTTGCTCTGTGGCTGCAGCCATTTTTGTTGGGATTTATTTATCTTCTATAACTGAAACTTTGTAGCCTTGAGAGGAGGCCAAGGCAGGCCAGGGCTGTGGAAGTTTGGCTTCCTCCATCACTAGGCACAGCTCAAGCCTCCTGCTTTCTCCAGCTCTGTGACTGATGACACTTTTGTTGGAATTTATTTATCTTCTATAATTGAAACTTAGTAGCTTTGAATGGCCTGCCAGGATGTCTTTCTCCATTGCTGGGAAAACCCAAGCATTCTGCTCACTTTGTGGCTTCAGACATCTTGGTTGGGTTAATTTACATACTCACTCCTGATTGGCTGGTGGGCATGGCTTGTGGGTATAGCTGAGTGATGATTAATTTGCATATTACTCTTTTATTAGAAAAAAAACTAGGATTATCTGTCAAAAAAACCCCACAAATATGGAATATAGTTGAGAATATTATAATTTGTAACTCCTAGATTTATATACTTTACAAAATAATGCCCTTTATATTGGCATAATGATGAGTTACCTTAAGGTCCTCTCTATATTGACTCTGTTTTTTAAAACTACAACCAGTAACTCATTATTATGCCAATATTAAAAGGCATTATTTTGTAAAGTATGTAAATCTAAGAGTTACAAACCATAATATTCTCAACTATATTCCATATTTGTTTTTTTTTGACAGATAATCCTAGGTTTTTCTCCCACTAGACAGTATGTCTCAATTTCATTTGTCTAATTCAGCTCCCATGAAAAAAATAGAGGAAATTTACTTTGTTCTGCTTATTAATATAAAATATTTCTTTTTTTTTTTGCTAATTCCAAATCAGAAGTCTAGTCTCAATCCTCTTTTTGCTACTACATGCAAAAGCCTATATTTTCTATTAGTTATAGTTAGGCAATTTTCTAAAGTTTCACTTTACTATTCTTTCATTACAGAGCATAAAAAATCTCAGAAGAGATGTCCATTGTGTTGGTATAAATTTGCTAAAATTTTCTTGATTTGGAATTGTTCTCCCTGTTGGGTAAAGTTGAAAGAGTTTGTCCATGTGATTATAATGCATCCATTTACTGATCTTTTTCTCACTATATGCATAATTCTAAACATATATTTTTTGGCCATGGAATGTTATCCAATGAGTGCAGCAACATCCAATATCCTCAGCATTGGAAATATGGTAAGGCTCCTATTCTATGTTACTTTCATTTGAAATTTCAATCTATTTTAGTTGTCATTATTTCATTATTTTATTTTATAACTTTAATATGTTGCAAATGCATTATATAAGCACAAGATAAAGTATTGTGTTCATGCTTCCCCACTTCTCCGTCCCCAGCCCTGCTTTGTAAATGTTCTTAACACTGAATAGGTTTATACTTAGAGTTTAAAAATCTGCCATTTAAATTTGTAATTTCTCGCCAGCTGCTTAGCAGTCATGTTAAGTGGAAATTATTCCTTTCCCAAGTATACCTTCTCTTGGGTACCATATTGCCATAGATCAGAATAGGCTAGAAGTCAAATAACAGACACACGTTCTTCATTGACACCTGATTCTGAATCATGACTATAACTGCACCTGACCCTCTCTACTCTCACTACCTGTCTTTGCCTTTGATTGGAGCTTATCTTCTGCAAGGTATTGTTGGGATCCATCTCTCTTTTTAATCCCATACAATGCAAAACAGATTTGTTATTAATTTAAAAACAAGTCACATTCAAGCCAATATATAGTGTTTAATTCTTTCTCTTTTATTAAGTTGTTATTGGTTAGTTGGTTGGTATTCATACAAACAGCCATTTTACTACCAATTTTGAATTATACATTTACTTGATTCCAAAACCACAATTTATTATTTCTTCCAAAATAGTTTTCAAAAGGCAATTTTCATAGCTTCATTTTGTTTATTTATGGATCATATATGTACTTCTTTTATTCTTTTGCAAGTTGAAAAATTAAATATCTTAACAAATATTCCATATACCAAAAGAAACTATTCAAAATGAAAAGATTTTTTAACCACAAATATTCTTTTATTTTCTTCCAGACTGGCTTTAAAAAATAATTGATGATTTTGTATACAGTGTTTAATATTAGATTATTAAATAAAATCTATGAATCTATTGTAATAGACAGAAGAACTGTGAGGATTGTGGCTTTAAAAAGATACAGTATCTATGCATGAGGGTTCCAAAGAGCCATTGCAAACATGTTCTCATCCATGTGTTTTGTTTTTATTTAGGTTTTTATTGGAATTTTCACAACAGAAATGATTTTAAAAATAATTGCCATGCATCCATATGGGTATTTCCAAGTGGGCTGGAATATTTATGATAGTATAATTGTGTTCCTTGGTTTAGCAGAACTTGTTCTAGCGAATATTCATGGACTGGCTGCTTTTCGATCTTTCAGGGTGGTAAGTAGAATACTAAATTTTATTTTATTATAATTTATCTCAAACATAAAATGAAAGAATAGTAATAGAAATACCATTGGGACATTTGGAGTATTACATAAGTTAAATCTGCCTCGGAAAGAAGTATGCAGTCTCTAATG